>PVLC010050018.1:0-10260 GCA_004027655.1 Graphiurus murinus | reverse complement strand
TACTGGGGATTGAACTCAGGGGCATTCTACCTCCGAGCTATACCCCCAGCCCTATTTTTTATTCTTTATTTTGAAACCGAGTCTCACTAAGTTGCGGAGTGCCTCACTAGGTAGCTGAGGCTGGCCGCGAACCCAGATCCTCCGGTCTCAGCCTCCCGAATGCTGGGATTACAAGCGTGCGCCACCACGCCCGGCTTAACAAAACATTTTTTTTAAAAAACTCTTCTGTTGTTAAAAATTTTAACAGCAAGCCAGGCATGGTGGCAAATGCCTGTAATTCCAGAACTTGGGAGGCTGAGACAGAAGGATCACAGGTTCAAAGCCAGCCTCAGCAACTTAGCAAGACCCTCAGCAATTTAGCAAGACCCTGTTACCAAATAAAATAAGAATGGGGGTGTACTCAGAGGTAGAATGCTCCTGGGTTCAGTCCCTAGCACCACAAAAATAAATAAATAAAATTTAAAGTAACATATGTGTAAACATGACACTGAGTCTTTGGCAAGACTGTCATGCTTGTCTAACTTTTCCAGTTAAATGAGAGTTAACCCATAAGTGCTATGAAGCATTCTAGACAAGAAGATATCCATAGAGGATACAGAGACCTGTTCTAGATCTTTTTTCTGGAATGTAAAAGTTTTTATTATTTGCTAACTCAGTGAAATATTTCAATTGATAGCACTTTACCAAGCCTAGTCTAATAACTAGACCAATTAGCGAAGAAGATTGAAACTTTTTAATAGTTACCATAGTCTAAAAGTAATTTTTTCCAGTGATTTTTAACTAAACAGAAAAATCTGAGGGGAAATATGCTTTAAAATATTGCACAAGCTGGGTGCAGTGGTGCATGCTTGGGAGGCTGAGACAGGAGGATGGCAGGTTCGCAGCCAGCCTCAGTTACTTAGTGAGGCCCTCCACCACTTAGATCTTGTTTCAAAATAAAGAATAAAAAATAGTGCTGGGGGTATAATGCCCCTGGGTTCAATCCCCAGTACCATCCACACAAAAATGAATGAATGAATGAATGAATGAATGAACGAACAAACGAATGAATGAAACATTGCACAAGATTAAAACAAGGATCTTGAGATGGGAAGTATGTCCTGGATTACCCAAGTAGGACTAGTGTAATAACAAGGGTCCTCATAAGGAATCAAGAGAGTCAGAGTCTTACTCTGATTTCTGTTACTGTATCAAAATACCTGAGTCTGGGTAACTTACAAAGGAAAGTTCATTCTGGCTCTAGTTTTGGGTGCTGGGAAGCCCCAGAACATGGCACTGGCTTCTGGCAAGGGCCTCATGCACATTCATCTTTATCTTTTTTGTACCAGGGATTGAACTTGGGGCCTTCTACCTCCAAGCTACACCCCCAGCCCTTTTTGGGGGGCAGTACTGGGGATTGTACCCAGATTGTGGAGGGCCTAAGTAGCTAAGGCTGTCCTTGAACCTTCGATCTTCCTATCTCAGCCTCCTAAGCACTGAGATTACAAGTGTGCCCCACCACATCCAGCTTTTTTGTTTTGTTTGGTTTGGTACTAGGGATTGAACCCAGAGGCATTCTACCTCCAAGCTACACCCCAGCCTGATTTTATTTATTTGGAAACGGTCTTACTAGGTTGCTGAGAGCCTCCCTAAGTTGCTGAGGCTGGCTTTGAACCTGAAACCTCCTGTCTCAGCCTCTCAAGTACTGGGATTACAAGCATGTGCCACCACACCCAGCTTCCAGCTTATTTTTTATTATTTTAAAACAAGGTCTCGCTAAATTGCTAAGGCCGTCCTCAAACCTGTGATCCTCCTATCTCAGCCTCCTAAGTACTGGGATTTTAAATATATGCCACCGTGCCCAGCTTATGTCTTTATTTTATAGTGGAAAGCTAGAGCCTGGTGTGGTGACCAGGCTGCAGGCCCCACCAGGTAGAGCCTGGTGTGGTAGTGGGTGGTTCAATCCCCACTACCTCACAAAAAAAAAAAAAAAAAAGGAGGAGCAGCCACAACCTAAGGAATGTGGGCAGCCTGCCAAGGAAACAATTTCCCTCAAGCCTTCAGATTAAGCACAGCTTTGCTGATTGTTTTGTTTTGCTTGCTGAGTCTGGCCTTGAACCTGCAATCCTCCTGTCTCAAGTCTCCCAAGTAACAGAATTGAAGGTGAGTACCACCATGCCTGGCTCTGATATCTTGACTATAACCATTGAGACTGTGTCAGTTTTCCGACCTAAAAAATAAAGTGTCATTTAACCAAATAAGAGGGGAGGGAATCACACAAGAAGAAAGTAGTAAGCCCAGAAATAAACCCTCACATACATAGTCATTTGATTTTTGACAAGCATGCCAAAGTCATTCCATGGGGAAAAGGCAATTTTTTTCAACATATGATGCTAGGGAAACTAGATATCCACATACATATGTATGAAGTTGAACTCTACTCATATGCCCAAATTAACTCAAAATATATCAGAAACAAACTTAAGAGCCAAAACCATAAAACTCTTTTTTTTTTTTCTTTTTTTTTTTCGGTACTGGGGATTGAACTCAGGGGCATTCTACCTTCGAGCTACACCCCCAGCCCTATTTTTTTATTCTTTATTTTGAAACTGGGTCTCACTAAGTTGCGGAGTGCCTCACTGAGTAGCTGAGGCTGGCCGCGAACCCGTATCCTCCGGTCTCAGCCTCCCGAATGCTGGGATTACAAGCGTGCGCCACCACGCCCGGCTACCATAAAACTCTTTAAAAAGAATATTGGGAGAAATCTTGATGACACTGGGTTTGGCAGTGATTTCATGGATATGACACCAAAAGAACAGGCAAATAAATAAATAAATAGGACTTAATCACAATTAAAAATGTTTTATGTCTACATTATCAAGAAAGCAAAAAGACACAAGCTCGGTATTATGGTGCATACTTGTAATCTCAGCTACTTGGGAGGCTGAGGCAGAAGGATCACACATTTGAGGCCAGCCCGGGCAACTTAGGGAGACTGTGTCTCAAAATAAACATAAAAAGGGCTGGGGGTGTAGTTCAATGGTAGAGCCATTGCCTGGAATACATGAGACCCTGGGTTCAATCCTCAGTACAAGAGAGAGAGAGAATATTTTAAATTGGCCTTATTAAATTATCTGCAAATAATAAAATTTACTTGTTTGAAATATAGAGTTCAGTGAATTTTAACAAATGTTTTTTGTCCTGTAAACACAGAGTGTAAAACCATTCCATTGCCTAAAGACTGACCTGTGCCTCTTGGCAGTCAGTTCCATACCCTCCTACAACCATTGATCTATTCTCTATCAATATGGTTTTTATTTTTTAGGAAAAAGCACCACATTAATAGTTCATTTAAATACATCATATTAACCTGGTCAGTAATATCTAGCCTGTTCAGTTCTGTCTTCACATTTCTTGACTGCCTTGTTTATATCTTCTGTCTTTCCTTAGAATTTCCAGATGATGTTAATCCAGTTACCAAAGAAAAAGGTGGACCCCGGGGCCCAGAACCTACTCGATATGGAGATTGGGAACGAAAAGGACGTTGTATTGATTTTTAAGTCACATATTCTTTAACTTAGTACTATTTTCTGAACATGTTTATCTGAATTGCTTATTTCAGATTATTTTCTTTATATCCTTCTAATTTCTTCCCTTTTCATTCTTTCTCCCCTTCCCCCTCAGCTGGGAATTAAACCCAGGGCCTTGCTAGGCAAGTACTCTACCACTGAGATATATCCCTAGCCCTAAATGATCTAATATCTAAAATGTGTTTAAAAACACATATGATGGCTTTGGAAGAAAATATGCTGCTATGAATTAATAAAGAGAAAATATTCTTATGTTAGCACATGTCAATTTTAACTTAAAATGTATTGGGATGTATAAAGAATAATTAGAGCTACAAACCTTCAGTTCACTTTTTAAATTTAATCAATTGCTTATAAAGTGCATGTGTAAATAAAACAATATTCAAATGATTGTGCTGCCATGTACTGGTAATAGTGGCTTTTTAAATGTGAGTTAAACAGTGCATTATAGCCAGGCATGTGGGCCTTGTAATCCCAGTACTTGGGAGGCTGAGACAAGATTCTCAGGTTCGAGGACAGCCTCAGCAAGTAGTGAGAATCTCATCAACTTAGTGAGATCCTATGTCAAAAATAAAATAAAGCTGGAGGTGTAGTTCGGAGGTAGAATGCCTGAGTTTACTCCCCAGTACCACAATTGCAAAAATTTTTAAAAAATAATAATAATAAGGCATTCTACTTTAAGAAGTCCACAGTTGTAACAGAATATCTTTAACTTGGAGCCAGATAACTCAGTCAAATCCTGACTCCACTACTGTATAACCTTGGATAAATTATTACACTTCTCTGTACTTCAGTATCCATATATATAAATTGGAGATAATAATAGTTCTGCCACATAGGGAATTGGGGAAGATTAATAAATACATTTGTATTAGAGTTCTTCAGAGAAACAGAACCAATAGGAGATATACATTATTAAAGATACATACACATATACATATATTTAAAGAGAAAGATTGATTTGTTAGGAGTAATTGGCTCGCTCAATTCTAGAGGCTGAGGAGTTCCATGATCTGCCGTCTGCAAGTTGGAGACCTAAGAAAGCCAGTAGTTCAATTCAGTCCAAATCCAGAGGCCTGAGAACCAGTGGAACCATTGATGTAAATCTAGTCCAGGCAGAAGAGAAGGTGAAATGAGATGAACCAGCTCTCACAGTGATCCAGGAAAAAAGGGGCAAATTCCATCCTTACTCTACCTTTTGTCCTATTCAGAGCCTAAAATACCTGTTGTAATCATAGCTATTTAGGAGGCTGAGGTGATCACTTGAGCCTCTATCTTCAAGACCAGCCTGAACAACATAGCAAAACCCCTTCTCAAAAAACAAAACAAAATCCAGTCTTATTCAGAAATGCCCTCATAGACACATTCAGAATAATGTTTAATCCAGTGTGTCTGTCAAATTTTTGTTGGTCAGACCAAAATACCCAACAAGAACAACTTAAAGGGGCAAAGGTTTATTTGGTTCATGGTTTCAGAGGTTCAGTCCATGGTTGGCCAGCCACAAGGCAGAAATATCACAGCAGCATGGCCTAACAGAGGAAAGCTGCTCCGCTCATGGAATTTGGAAAAGAGAGGATTGGGCCAGGAACAGATATACTTCTCAAGGCCATGTCCCCAGTGACCTACCTGCTTAGACATGTCCTACTTCTGAACCTTGCTGCATTGGAGACCAGGATTCAACACATGAGCTTTTTGGGGGGACACTCTAGGTCCAAACCATGACATCCAGATACCTGTAACCTACTCAGAGTAACACAAAATTAGCCATCATGACATGGAAGAGCATGTGGAGAAGTACATAGCACATACCACTCAGTGCTAGCTATCCTTACATGATGAATGTATTTCCAAGTCCTTAGGCTTTCTGGGGGAAAGATTAAAAAATTGAAACTTGAAATTTTTGAGTTAAAATTGTTTCATTACATCATTTTAAAAGCCATTAGTTAATAATTGTGGCAAACTGAGCTGAAATATCTATTAGTTTATAGAGCATAAAATTGAGGTATAAAGGCAAATATGAGAAAAGCAGGAGATGGAATGGGCCAGTTTAGTCTCTTGATGACTCAAAAGCTTTCATCTATGACCTTCTGATAGCTGGGTCAAGAAAAATCAAGTCCAGTTTACAGATCTGAAATGAAGGAAGGACAGGAACTGCTGCATTCCCCCAAGGAATCTTCTGCTGCATGTCCTCTAGCCTCTCAGTTGCAGAGGTTGAGTTTTCAACCCCTAGGCTATACTAGAATTACTTAGGAAGAAAGGGTTTGCAGAGCCTGTGGAAGACAGAATGCAGTAGGCTAATAATTGTGTTACATGAATTGCAAGTGCAATATTATTTGAGAGGAATTGTAGAGAGACTTATTTAAGAGAATAAACTTTTGTGTGTGGCAGGGGAAGGGCTAATGAAGATTGAATCCAGAAGCACTCTACCTCTGAGCTGTATCCCCAGACCAACTATTTATTTAGTGGTAGTGAGGATTGAACCCAGGAGCATTTGAGCTACACCCCCAGTTCTTTTTTTATTTTTGAAACAGTGTTTTGCTAGGTTGCTGAGCGTCTCCCTGTCCATGAACCTGCAGGCTTCCTGTCTCAGCCTCCTAAATACTGGGATTATAGGTATGCACCACCACACCTGCTTTTGTTTTTTATTTTGAGATAGTGTTTTGCTAAGTTGTTGAGGCTGGACTAAAACTCGCTATCCTCCTGTCTCAGCCTCCTGAGTGGCTGAGATTACAGGCTTGTACCCCCATGCCCAGGTAAGAGAATAAACTTTTAGAAGTGTATTCTCAGCCAGGCCTGGTTGGAGTACACTTTTTTTTTTTTTTTTTGTGGTACTGGGGATTGAACTCAGGGGCATTCTACCTCTGAGCTACACCCCCAGCCCTATTTTTTATTCTTTATTTTGAAACCAAGTCTCACTAAGTTGCGGAGTGCCTCACTAGGTAGCTGAGGCTGGCTGCGAACCTGGATCCTCTGGTCTCAGCCTCCCGAATGCTGGGATTACAAGCGTGTGCCACCACGCCCGGCTTGGAGCACACTTATAATCCTTGGGAGGCTGAGGTTTGGGAGGCTGGAACTGGAGGATCACAGGTTCGCAGCCAGCCTTGGCAACTTAGTGGGGTACTCTGCAACTTAGGGAGACCCTGTTTCAAAATAAAAGGATATGCATCTCTGATTGCTAATGATATTGAACATTTCCTCACACATTTATTGTGAAGTGTCTTCACAATAAATTTCTTCTTTTGTGAAGTGTCTATTTAGATTTTTTGCCCATTTTTGATTGGGTTATTTGTTTTCTTAGCTGTCAGTTTCTTGAGTTCTCTATATATTTCAGATATTAGTTCTCTATCAGAGGAGTAGCTGGCAAAATTTTTCTCCCACTCTGTGGGCTCTTTGTTGAGGTTCTTGATAGTTTCCTTTGCTGTACAGAAGCTTGATCTAACCCCAATTAGAATGGCAATCATCAAAAACACAACAACAAATGCTGGTGAGGATGTGGAGAAGTGAGAACCCTAATACATTGTTGGTGGGATTGCAGATTAGTGCATCCACTTTGGAAAACAATATGGAGGATCCTCAGACGAATGGGAATGAACCTACCATATGATCTAGCAATACCACTTCTGGGTATCTACCCAAAAGAACGGAAACCAAACTATCAGACCGATGTATGTGTATCTTTGTTTATAGCTGCACAATTCACAATTGCTAAACTATGGAACCAGCCAAGATGTCCATCAACAGATGAATGGATTACAAAACTATGGGATATGTACACAATGGAATTTTACTCAGCCATAAAGAAGAACAAAATCATGTCATTTACAGGGAAATGGATGGAACTGGAAAACATTATGCTAAGTGAGATTAGTCAGTCACAAAAAGTAAAAAATCAGAAGCTCTCCCTAGTATGCGGAAGCTAGAGAGAAAGTGGGACATAAGAGGGACTCTAGATGTAGAAGGAGAAACCTTAGATGAGCAAAGAAGGTGACTTTATTGAAGGTGATGGGGGGGGGCACCCTAATGCACATGGTGTACTTTCACAAACATACCAATTACTAACCTGAACTTGAGAAGGAGGGAGGGAGAGGGAGTGGGGCTGGGAATTGGGGAAGGGTTAAACGAGAAATGTGTGCATGTATGCCTTTACCAGCTTGTACCTAACAAAGATGTATGATTACAATGCACCAATAAAAAAAATAAAAAATAGAGCCGGGTGTGGTGGCGCACGCTTGTAATCCCAGCATTCGGGAGGCTCAGACCAGAGGATCCGGGTTTGCGGCCAGCCTCAGCTACCTAGTGAGGCACTCCGCAACTTAGTGAGACTCGGTTTCAAAATAAAGAATAAAAAAATAGGGCTGGGGTATAGCTCGGAGGTAGCATGCCCCTGAGTTCAATCCCCAGTACCGCAAAAAAATAAAAAAATAAAAATAAATAAAAGGATAACCGGATGTAATGGTACACACTTGTAATCCCAATACTTGGGAGGCTGAGACAGAAGGGTGGCAGGTTCACAGCTAGCCTCAGCTACTTAGGCCCTCTGAAACTTAGTAAAACCCTGTTTCAAAATAAAGAATTAAAAATAGGGCTGGGGGTATAGCTCGAAAATAGAATGCCCCTGGATTCAATCCTCAGTACTGCAAAAAATAAATAAATAAATAAATGGATAAATTAGGGCTGGGGGTGTAGCGCAGAAATAGAATGCTCCTGGGTTCAATCCCCAGTACCACTGTAATCAGTACTACTGTATTTGGGGAGCTGAGACAGGAGGATTGCAGGTTCAAGGACGGCCTCAGCAAGTAGTGAGACTCTTGTCAACCTAGCAAGACCCTGCAAAATGGGCTGGGGGTGTAGCTCAGAGGTAGAATGCCCCTGGGTTCCATCCCTAGTACCAGTATGCTAATTAGTACTAGTCATTCTTCTTTATATTGTTGCAGGAAAACAGCAGACAGTGGCCAGAGTGGAAAGCAGGTTTCTTTATTCACTAGTGAAAGCTCAGAAAGCAAAAGCTTAGGGTCTGGCCATAAAGAAGAAGCAAATTTCTTATACCCTTGGTCCCCTAATTTGGAGAGGGGAGGAGTAAGCACAAGATTTATTTTACCTAGTGTCAGAGAGAGACAGAAGCAGGATAGCTGTTAACCCATATATTATTGCCTCCTCTATCTGTCTTGTCTCTTATCTTCCAAATGGCCTAGGGAGACTCTGCCTTGTCTACATTAAGGGGAGCCCCTGCCGGGGGTCTGGCAGTCTTTTGCATTCTGAGCTGTCTGCTTAATAACAACTAAGGGAGAAGGGGGACTGTGGAAGAATTCTTATTCTTCCCAACTTATATCTAAATCCCTAAACAATAATTCCTTGGTCCGGGCCAGCAATATTAGCTGTCATCTCCAAGTCAAAGTTTGCTCCTATTTGCGAGTACTGTGTGTTGCTAATAACTACATTTCTTTTAAAGTATTCTATAATTTAGTCAACTTTCAATTAGTCTAAATTAATGAATGTTTACTAAGTTAACATTCCAAAAATAGTATTAACACACTACTTTTATATAAAAAACAAGTATTAAAGCCGGGCGTGGTGGTGCACGCTTGTAATCCCAGCATTTGGGAGACTGAGACCGGAGGATCTGGGTTCGCAGCCAGCCTCAGCTACCTAGTGAGGCACTCCGCAACTTAGTGACACCCTGTTTCAAAATAAAGAATAAAAAATAGGACTGGAGGTATAGCTTGGAGGTAGAATGCCCCTGAGTTCAATTCCCAGTACCGCAAAAAAAAAAAAAAAAAAAAAAAGATTAAATTTTTTTCTTGTGTTCTATATTAATCATTTTTGATATGTGATAGAGGAAAGACAATTTATTTACTTATTTAGTGGTACTGGGGATTGAACCCAACACCATTCTACCTCTGAGCTATACCCCCAGCCCAATTTTATTTTTTTGTTTTGAAACAAGGTCTTGCTAGGTTGCTGAGAGTCTCACTACTTGCTGAGGCTGTTCTGGAACCTGTGATCCTTCTGTCTCAGTCTCCCAAGTACTGGGATTACAGGTGTGCGCCACCACGCCCAGCTGAGACGATTTAAATACTTAAAAAGCAAATATAAAATACGTAACAACCAAAGTTGTGTATTAAGATAATAGATAATAGCATGTTATCAACTAATACAGATAAAATTGATGACATGAAGATATTTGTGGTCTTTATATCTTTATTATGTGGTTGAATTTAATTATGTTCAGCATTTTTTTCTTTTATGTCAATTGCTAGGACTTACCATGTGTCAAAATATAATATTATCTATTATTAAACTTACAAGAGCAAGCCTAAAGCCATATTCTGCTGGTTAATAACAAATGTTCATTGAGTAAGTAGAATAGTTTACAGTGAGAAAACTTTGTAATAGTTTTCTATTAATAATAGTTTTCAGTGATTAATGATATATCAATAATTTGAATAATGATTTCATAACAGGACTGGAAGTGGCATTGGGCTGCTAGTTAGCAGATACTGATTAATCAAGTAGACGGAAAATAAAATGAAGAGTGCCTGATGAGTTCATCCATTCATTCAGTCAACTTACTCATTTAATCAGTATTGATTGTCTGCTTTGCGCTAGGTATTCTGCTAGGCTCTGTAGATTGGGCGATGAATGAAAGAGCTCTAGCCATCTTGACATTAAGTCTGGTGTGCTTGATTTGCAC
>PVLC010050017.1:0-10255 GCA_004027655.1 Graphiurus murinus | reverse complement strand
GGCCTATTGTAGCCTTCTGATTCCCTAATCATTGTGATTTAATAGCTACTTCATGCATGTACCATACCAGGCTCTACTTTCTCCAATAATTATAAAATGCCATTTAGTGATCTTTTCAAATCTACAGTCCGGTTGAGTTAACAGGGCATGCACGTATAAGGACAGTAGCAATATGTGGTAGATAGTGAGTGCTGAATGAATGACATGGGAAATAAAAACCACTATGAATGAAAAATCTTTGATGAGTGTGATATTCAAGCTCATAAAATTGAACAGTATATTAGCTAAATATATATATATGTTATATATGCATATATAATATATAATGTATATATATTAGTGTAAATTCTGAATCTTTTAAAAATTATCTTTTTTGTTATCATTTTTGAGTTGTATCTTTATATATTATGGACACAGGTCATTTAACAGATATATATTGCAAATGCTTCCTTCTAGCCCATTGGCTTATTTTATTTTCCTGAGTGTCTTTTGAAACACAAAAGTTTCAACTATGATGATACTTAATTGTCATATTTTTTTTTAAATGTACCATGTTTTGATGCTGCATTTAAGAATTCTTTGCCTATATCAAGGACATGAGTATTTTTCTTCAATGTCTTCTAAAAGTTTTATAGTGGCCCCTTATATTTAAGTCTATTACCCATTTTTAGTTTGTCTCATGTATGGGATGAGGTAAAGGTCTAAATTCATCTTTTTACATGTGGGTATCCAATTATCTCAGCACCATTTGTTGAAAAGACTATTTTCCATTCCCCAAATTGCCTTGGCACCTTTGTTGAAGATCAATTAACCAGAAATATAAGTATGTACTTCTGGCCTTCCAATTCTGTTCCTTTGATTTATATATCTTTTGTTTTTTTGCCAGTTCCACCTTATTTTGATTACTGTATAATTATAGTAAGGTTTGAATTGAAAGTATAAATTCTCCAACTTTATTATTCTCTTTCAAAATGTTTTTGACTATTTTGTATTCTTTGTGTTTCGATATGAGTTATAGCTTTTTAATTTCTGCAAAAACACTTTTTATTTTGATAAAGATTACTTTGAATCTGTAGATTAATTTGAGGAGAATTGCCAACATGACGATGTTGAATATGAGCATATAGTCCTTCTCGATTTGTATATATTTCTTTTCTTTCTTTGTTTTTCTCAGGAAGATTTTATAGTTTTCAGTATGCAAGACTCTTTCTTCCTCCTCTCCCCCTGACCCCCCGTCCCTCTCTCCTCTGTGCCAGGACACTCTATTTCTGAGCTATACTCCCAAACCTTTTTTTGTTTTGAACCAGGATCTCACTTTGCTGTTGACAGTCTTGCTACATTGCTAAGGCTGCCCTCAAACTTGCAATCCTACTGTCTCAAGTACTGGGATAACAGGTCTGTGCCATCATGCCTGGCTTTTGTACTTCTTTTATTAGATTTAATCCTAATATTTCTCTTTTTGAGCCTTTTGTGAGTGAAATTTTTTTCTTAACTTCATATGTTCTTCATTATGTATAAATATTTGATTTTTCTATATCTTGTATCCTATAACCTCACTGAATTAATTTACTAGCTCTAGTGTTTTTTTAATGTAAATTCCTTAGTCTATTTTACATACACTGTCATGTTGTTTACAAATATGGTTTAAATTAACCCTTTCCAATATGGATTCTTTTACTTTAATTAGTCTTACTGCACTAGCTAGCCATATAAGGTTGAACAGAGTGATGAGAGTGAACATCTTTGCCTTGTGCCCAATCCTAAAGGAAAATATTCAATTTTTCTCCATTAAGTAGAATATTAGTTGCAGATTTTTTCATAGATATTTTATCAATTTGAAGAAGTTTCTTTATATTTCTAGTTTATTTAAATCTTTTAAACCTGATGGGTATTAGTTTTTTTCAAGTAATTTCTGTCTATTGAGATGAGTATATATTTTTATACTTTATTAACATAGTAAATTAATTGCTTTTATATTAAGCCAACCTTTCATTTGTAGAATTAACCATACATGATCACATAACATAATTCTTTCATATACTCATGACTTTTTATTGATAGTATTTTGTTGAGAAATTTTGTATTTATATCAGTGGTAAGCAATGTGTTTCACAGCCAAATTATAGCACTATTTAGTCATCCGATCAGTGGACATAGTATATTTGCCATTTACCTAGATCTTTCCTGATTTAGTTTTTAAATGTTTTGTAGTTTTCCACATGCAGATTCTGTAGGTATTTTGTGAGACTTATATGCAAATATCTTACTTTTTGAAATGGTTATTAATAGGAATTTTTAAACATCTGAAATTCCACATGTAAGTGCTACTACATAGGATTATAGTTGATATTTATACATTAAACATTTATCCTATGACCTTGATAAAGTCATTTATCCTATTTCCAAGATTTTACATACATTTCTTGGTTTATTCTACAACCAGATTACGTGAACATTTCAATTTCTTTTTGCAGTACTGGGGATTGGACCCAAGGGCATTCTACCTCCAAACTACCCCCCCAGTCCTATTTTTTATTTATTTTGAAACAGGGTCTCACTAAGTAGCTGAGGCTGGCCGCGAACCCGGGTCTTCCAGTCTCAGCCTCCCAAATACTGGGATTATAAGCATGTGCCACTATGCCCAGCTCACTTTCCTTTTTGAAGAGTACTTTTTACTGGATAAATTCTTGGTTTACTTTTTTTTTCTTTCTCTCAGCATTTTGAATATTATTCATTTATCATTTAGACTTTATCACTGGTGATGAGAAGTTAGATGTTGATTGTGATTTGACTTTTTTTTTCTTTTGTCTCTGTAAGTGATGAATAATTTTTCTCTTGCTGTTCTTAGATATTCTTATTGTCTTTGACCACTAACAATTAGACTGATGTTTCTAGGAGTGGACATCTTTCTGCCTATCTTTTTTTTTTAATTGTAATAATTCGTGCATTGTAAGCATACATCTTTGTTAGGTACAAATTCATAACAACATATGTGCACAGATTTCTCATTTGACCCCTTCCCCAAATTCCCACCCCGCTCCCTCCCCCTCTCTCCCTCTCAAGTTCAGTTTAGTGAGTGACCTTGATATAATTGTGTCAGTACATTGTGTCCATTAGGGTGTCCTCCCCCCACACCCCCGTCCATCCCCTTCGATTAAATCAGCTTTTTTGCTTATCGAGGGTCTCTCCTTTTTCATCTGGAGACCCTCTTATGCCCCATCTTCTCCCTAGCATCCGCACATTAGAGAGAACATGTGCTTCTTTACTCTTTGTGACTGGCTAATGTCACTTAACATAATGTTTTCCAGTTGCATCTTATTTTGAATTTGTTGAGCTTCTTAGATGTCTGAATTGAAGTTTTCATCAAATTTGGGGAAATTTTTAATATTTTAAAAAATATTTTCCCCCAACACTGTCTCTTCATTCTCTTCTGGTAATCCATTATTTTTATATTTGTGATTTTCCTCAAAGTCTCTGAGGCTATTTCTTTTTCTTAATTTTTTTACTGATCAGTTTTGTTTCTCTTCAATTAGCTGATTTTTTTCTTCTATAATCTCCAATCTGCTGTTGTGCTTCCCTCTTGTCCAGCATTGTTTTCATTCATTTCAGTTATTTTTTTAATCTCTAAAAATTTCATTTAGTCATTCTAAATAACTTATTTCCTATTGACAGTTTCTAGTTGATGGGTCACCATTGCCATATTTTCCTTTATTAAATTTTTTAAAATTTGGTTTTCATTAGTTATTTAAATATATTTATAATTCCTATAAAGTCTTAATCCACTTAACTCAAAGACAGTTTCTACTGACTGTATTTTGCCCTAAATGTTTTTCCCCATTTCTCTGCACATTTTACAACTTTTCTTTTTTCGGCTGAAAATGACATTTTAGATAATATAGCAGGACTGTATTTTAATCTCCCCAGGATTGCTTTTGTTGCTGTTTTATCATTAGTGACTTGCCTGCCTAATTCTGTAGAAATACTCTCCTTCATGGCATATGGACACATATCTCTGCTCAGACTTTTTAAAAAATGTACTTTTATTGGTGCATTGTAACTATACATCATAGCAAAGTTCAATGTGATACAAACATTCATGCACACAGCACTTGGTGTGTTTCTCTCCAGAACCCACCTCAATCCACCCCACTCTCCATAGGTGTTAGTGAGATTGATAGTGATACCTTTATATATAGACATAGCATTTTTTAAATGGTTTCCTTTTATCAAGCCTCTTTTTACCCTCCCCACCTCCCTCTCCAATCCTCTTCCTATTCTACTGGTTTCCCTTCTCATTTATCTGATCTTTTTTGTTTCCCATTTTTTCTCTAGCTTCTACACATGAGAGAACATATATGACCCTTGGCTTTCTGAGACTAAGTGACCTCATTTTGCATAATATTCTCTAGTTCCACCTATTTCCCTGCAGATGATATAATTTTGTTCTTTTTTTATGGCCGAGTAAAATTCCATTGTGCACATATGCCACATTTTCTTTATCCATTTAGCTTTTTACGGACACCTAGGTTGGTTTCATAATTTGGCTCTTGTAAATTATGCTGCTATATGTAGGGATATTCGTCAATCACTATAGTATTCTGATTTTTGGAAACATACTGAAAGTGGTATACCAGGTTATGTCCATATCCATACTGATCTCCATAACGGTTGTACTAATTTACAATTCCACCAATAGTATGTAAGTGTTCCTAATTCCCCACATTCTTGCCAGCATGTATTATTGAGTCTTGATGATTGCCATCTAACTCACATTAGATGGAATTTCATTGTAGTTTTGATTTCCATTTCCCTGAGTGTTAAGGATATTGAACATTTTTCTTATTTATTGACCATTTGTATTTCTTTTCTTGAGAAGTGAATAATCAGTTAAATTGCCTATTTTTTGATAGGGGTTTTTTAAACTCATATTTTTACTTTAATACTAATTAAAATAGGCCTGTGCCACCATGGCCATCTTCCCATTGTTCTTATCCAAGGTTCAGTAGCTTTTCTTGACTAAGCACTTCTGAATTTGTTGTACACCTATGGTTGATTTTCAGAACCCCCCAAATAGTTTTTTTGACAATTTTATCTGATTTTATTGTTTGGGGGAGAGAATTTGATATTATGCCATTCTGACTCTTACCCCTCAACTAACCTTTTTGAAAGAAATTAAAATATGAGAAGATATTGTCTCTATCTACACAAATATTTATCATACTATTGTTATTTATCTCTTGTGTAGATCTGGTATAAGATTCTTTCCACCAGAATAACTAACATTTTTCATAATAAAAGTTAGCTTGATAATGAATTCTTAGCTTTTATATTTTTTGAGAACATCTGTATTTACTTATGTTTATGAAGGATTTTTTTTTTGTGTGTGTGGTGGTGGTAGATGTAGAATTCCAAGTTGATGGCTTTGTTTTTCTTCTTAGTGTGTTAAAATTGCTGCTTTATTGTCTTATGGTTTTCATGTTGCTGACAAGAAATCAAGGGACATTATTATCTGTTTTTGCCTGTGTGTTATGTTCTTCTTTGCTGTGGCTGATTTTAATTCATTTTTGTTTTTTGTTTTGTTTTATTTTTACTGGGGATTGAACCCAGTGTTTCATTTATTTATTTATTTTTTACCTCTGGGCTATAGCCAAGCCCTATTTATTTTTATTTTGAAACAAAGTCTTGCTGTTGCTGAAGCTGACCTTGAACTTACAATCCTCCTATCTCAGTCTCCCAAGTACTGGGACTATGGGCACCACACTTGGCTAATATTTTCTATTTATCATTGATTTTTAGTAATTTGTGATATGCCTTTATGTAGTTTTCTTTGTGTTTGTCCTTCTTGAGGTTTGCTCACTTTCTTTGCTCTATGGACATATTTTTTCATCACATTTGAAAATATTTGATAATAATTTGTTCAATTATTTTTGTACCCCCCATAACTTCTTTTCTTTGGGAATCAAATTACTTATATGTTAGACTTTGATATTGTTACACATGTCACTGAATTTTTTTATTCCCTATCCTTTTTTCTCTCTGCAGCTATGTTTGGATAGTTTTTTTTTTGCTAAGTCTCAAGTTAACTAATCTTTTTTATTCTGCTCTTGTATTTAATTTGTTGCTAAGTATATCCAAGACTTTTTGTCAGACATATTTTTTGGCTCTGAAAGTGCGCCTTTTAAAAATATTTCCCATTTCTCTTTTCATCATTTTAATGTTACAACCTTGTATAGATTGAGTTTCTTTAAAAAAGTTCTTGCCTGGTAGTCCCATTATCTCTGTCATTTTTAGTCTATTCTATTGATGTTTTTCTTTTGCTAATAAATCATATTTCCTACTTTGTATATCTGAACATTTTTGATTGGATGCTTGAAATTATGAATTTTATATTCCTGCATAGTAAATTTTGTGATATGTGATATTGGTTTTTGTTATAGCCAGTAGTTAAGCTAGTTGTATAAAAGTTTGATTTTGTCATGGATTCTTGTTTATCTTCTTTATTTTATTATTTTTGTATGTATGTATGTATGTATGTATATATGCATATATGTATGTATGTATGTATGATGTATGTATGTCTTGTTGTACTAGGGGTTGAACCCATGGTCATTATACCTCTAAGCTACAACTCCAGCCCTATTTTTTTTTATTCTTTATTTTGAAATAGGGTCCCAGTAAGTTGCAGATGGCCTCACTAACTTGCTTGGGCTGGCTGTGAACCTGTGATCCTGGAGTCTCAGCCTCCCAAGTACTGAGAATACAAGTGTGCACCACCATACCTGGCTTTATCATTTTAGGATACATTTGAGTAGAAGTTAGTCTAGTGTTAGCTGACTCCTATTTTTTAAATTCATCCTTCTAAAGTCTTTACTGAAAGCCCCATGTGCTCATTAGAATCTTCTCTCCTCTTCTTCTCTCCTCTCCTCTTCTCTTCTCTTATTTTTCCTCCCTCCCTCTCTCCTTTTGTGTGTATGTGGCACTGGCAATTGAACCCAGGGACATACTACCACTTCCCTCGCTGTAGTCTGGGAAGAGTGTTCAGGCTTAAAGCAGATATGACTAGAGGACTCACTTTTTTTCATTTCTCTCGGGCACTGCAGTCCTGCACTTACTATTGTCCAAAGGCTGAAAACAGTTTCATATAATTTTTTCCAGCTTTAAGGTTGTTTACCATGGCCAGAAGTATGACTTTTTTATATCTTTAATAAGTGAGCCACATAAGGTTCTTCAACATCTTTATAAATTCTGTATATTGGGAGTATCTGCCTCATACTTATATTGGTAATTTCATATACGTTTTGTTTCTCAGTTGAAAGTGAAGCTAGGAAGAATACTGTTGTAAAATACTGCCATCCTATCCTCTGTACTATATGCTCAAGGCAGCTCAAAATTATCACAGCCTAGGTTCCAACATTGTGCCAGAAACAGAGTAGAGGTACAAGACCTACTTAACAAATGTGTGAATAAATTAATTAATAGTGATGCATGGGAGTGGGGACTGGCTGTTGGCTTCTGATTTACAGATCAGGTAATTTGGACATTACCTTGTGGGTAGTGAAAACCGGTATAAATGGGGATGAGATGTGTTCAGAGTGGTTGATGCTCTTTAGGACTATGATTGGAAAGAGGGTTCAATGAGGGCTATACTAGAGTGACATGTTCAATTTATGAAAAACAGAAGGCTGGAAATAAAGAGTTGCCAGTGAAAAATAACTGGCAAATTACACATTGCAGTTAAAAGTGGGTTTAAGAATGGGCTTTGGTTCTTAAACCAGATGAAGAGAATCATAGTCTTCAGTATTCTGTCACAAGATAATACCAGTCAGAATAAGTGTGACTGGTATTTGTCTATGCTAAAGAAAGCATTTTAGAATTTGATGGAAGCTAGGATTGTATGTTCTTTAAGAGTCCTTCAATGTCAAATATCCATTCATGTATTCATTCTGCAATTGTTTATGATTGAACATGGCCTACATTCCAGCAGCTGATTTAGGGGGACATAAAAGACTGAAACTCTCTTAAACAAAGAGGGGAGTTTGTATTAAAAAATTACAGTAAGCCGGGCATGGTGGCATACACCTTTAATCCCAGTACATGGGAGGCCAGCCTCAGCAACTTAACAAGACCCTGTTTCAAAAATGATAGATAAATAAATAAATAAATAAATAAATAAATAAATAAATAAATAAATAAATAAATAGGTCTGGGAATATAGCACAGAGGTAAAATTACCCTGGGTTCAATCTCTAGTATAAAAAAAAATTTAAAAAGGTTATTAGAGGAAATAGTTGTGTAATGACTAATTGCAATATAGTGAGAAAGTTCTTGGGTGAAGGGCTTCTGTTTTCCCTTTTAAGGTCACTGCTGGGTTGTTAGGGGAGAGAAACAATAGTTTAAATAGGTTCTATGCAATTCAGAATTGAAATTGCAACGTGGTCTGTAGATTAGACTTTCACTATACTGTACCTGTAGGACATCAGCAGAAAAAGGACAGAGCTGAGCTGAAAAATGGTGACTATATTACTCCTAACTATGGAGGTTTGCACCATGCTTCTGCTGGCAAAAAAAAAGAATGCCTAAACCACTTTAATTATCATACCATTTAGCATTAGTCTGTATAAAGATGATTGGCTTACTTAAAAGCCGATTAGATTAGTAGAATTATCATGATAATGACTAGAGTCATTTGAAAAATAATTTCTTATTGTTTTTTAAAGTCCAAAGCACTGCCATAAGTAGTTTGAACATATAGGCTATGTTCCATGGGCACCAGTGGGGTTTGGTCTACTCAATAGAGGTAGAACAAAAGTCCATGGAAGAATATGGAATCATCTTGTCTTATTGTGTGTGAGGATTATTTTTCTGAATCACTAGTTAATCCGGTAACCTTTACATTCATTAAAGAGAACATTGGAGTTTCCTTTACTGTGGGAAGTTTCTTTTTTCCTATGAAGTTTATTTATGTTTTTCATTAGGTAATTAAATATTAATTATATAAAGATCAGTAAACAGAGAACAGTGAAAAGGATAAATATTTATTCATTTTTCCACTATTGAAATAACCATTATTAGTCAACTTTTATATCCTTGCATTACTTTTTATATTCCTATTTATGTATTCATTTATTTTTATTAACCTGACATCCCTTGAATTAGAATATACAAATAATTATGTATCTTTTTATTGTTATTGTTTTAACATATGCCATAGCAAATACACAGTAGGTGTACCATGTCTTTCATACCTCCCATATGGAATCACTTAGTAGGAGAGGAGGAAAAAACCTAAAATGAATTTTCTACTTTGCATGTCATATGCTTCTTAATTAGCTCATGTAATTATCATAACAGCTATCTATGGAAAATGTCATCTCTATTTTTAAAATAAGGAAATGAACTCTCGGTAAAGTATTTGCCCGAGTTTACAGGGTAACCTTATCAAAATCCACCTGAGATCAGAACTCAGGACTCTAGGCCTCCTAAAATATGTTCTTATAGATCTCAGCAGAGAGGAATGAAGAATAAAGGAACCAATGTGAGAGCTCTAGCACAGCTAGCCTAGGGGTGAGGGTTCATTTCCACAACACAAAAGTTTCATAAATTTAAATTTATTGATTTAATTTTAGAAAAAAAAGAAATTTAACAAGGGGGAAAAGAGAATAAGAAATAGTTCAGACTCTAGTCCCATTATTTTCCTTTCTAGCGAAGCAATCCTACAGTCATTTGAATTATATTTTTACACATCATCAAAACCTGATTATTTTAACAAGAAGTGTCCAAATGTCCTATTATTCGGGAAAAGTTTCTTGTATTTCTAATTAGTATTTTTTAAAAAAAATGTCATTTTAAGGGTCTGTGAAGAGTTCTGTTTCCTATCTGTGAAGATAAAATAGTCTTATTTGTCATTAGGCTAATTCTACTCAGGTACAATCACCAGAAAGACAGTTAAATTTTGTGCTTTAATGTTAGATAGCCAAGATGCTAGTTTTGAAATCAGAATATGAAATTTTTCTCAAAACATAATTGGGGGATCAAAAAATCCACTTGTGTATATCTTAAGAGTTGCAGGAAGAAATGAAGTAAAGAATCACATCTTTCCTAGAGGATTTGGATTTCTGTATACAGAGCAGCCATACATGCATACACAGCCCATTCATAAGCCAAACTCATGACACATAAATGTAAAAAGTCCATCTCATGTTTGCTTTTGCCATAACCTTTTACTTACCACTTCTTTTGCTTTTTTTTTTTTTTT
>PVLC010050016.1:0-10247 GCA_004027655.1 Graphiurus murinus | reverse complement strand
ATTGATGATATTCCTACATGTTAGGGATCAATAAGCTACAGCCCACAGGCATCGGGCCCCTCATTTTTATAAATAAAGTTTCATTAAAATGCGGCCATACCATTAATTTAGGTGTTATCTGTGACCACTTTCGCTCTGTGGTGGCACAGTTGAATAATTGCAATAAAGATTTTATTGCTGCAGAGCTGAAAATATTGACCACCTGACCCCTACTAGGTGACCCAGCCAGCTGGCTTTGAGTCAGTCAGCCCCGGTGTTTGTTAGAACGTAGGTAGAACAGTTGTTCACGGTGGCTCCCAACACATCCACGTCCAGACAGCAGGAAGTAGACAGGAAGGGCACAGCCACTTCCTGTGGGGGTGTTACCGGAAGTCACACCGCTCCAGGACCACGCCAATGCAGGGAAGGTACGAAGGAAGTAAATACACGGAATTACAAAAGAAGCCAAGTATCCCAAAACACAGCATCTATTTCACAAACTATGATGTGTATCTTTCCGTGTGTGTGTGTGTGTGTGTGTGTGTGTGTGTGTGTGTGTGTCTGTCTGTCTGTCTAGGGGCATTCTACCTCTGAGATAACACCCCTGCCCTATTTTTTTAATCTCTGTTTTGAAACAAGGTCCTATTTAGTTGCTGAGGCTGGCCTCCTACCTGTGAGCCTCCTGTCTCAGCCTCCCAAGTACTGGGATAACAGGCGTGCACCCCCACACCCAGCTGTATGTATGCTTCCTTACACACTAAATGACAGTGTGGTGGTGGTCCCAGGGATAACTGATGGGTCTGATAACTTCCGTGATTGTGGAGTAGTGCTGGCCTAAGTGGTATTTCCAGATGTCTGTGTTGACTGTGGTGATTTGAAAATACCCGTGATTTTCCTGGCAATGGAGCCCAAGGTGCTGCAGTTACTGTAGTTAGTTGCTTTGTTCATCGTTGAAGGGATGTTCATTTTTCCCATCCAAGTTCACAGGCTGCCTGAATTCTGTCTCCAGACAGCAGAATAAGAAGCCCTTCCTAAACCGGACATGGTGACCCACACCAGTAATCCCAGTATCTGAGAGGCTGAGACAGGAAGATCACAGGTTTGAGGCCAGCCTCAGCAACTTAGGGAGACTTTTGTAACTTAGCAAGACCCTGTGTCAAAATAAATAAGGCCTAAGGGCTGGGCGTGTAGCTCAGAGGTAGAGTGCCCCTGGGTTCAATCCCTAGTACCACCACCACCAAAAAAAAAAAAAAACTTCCTTAGAGGATCCAATTCAAATGTGTAGTATTTAGCTGGGCGTGGTGGCAGACGTTTGTAATCCCAGCATTCGGGAGGCTGAGACTGGAGGATCCGGGTTCACAGCCAGCCTCAGCTACCTAGTGAGGCCCTCAGCAACTTAGTGAGACCCTGTTTCAAAATAAAGAATAAAAAATAGGGCTGGGAGTGTAGCTCAGAGGTAGAACACCCCTGAGTTCAATCCCCAGTACCGCAAAAAAAAAAAAAAAAAACAAATGTGTAGTATTTATTAAATGCCATTAAAACACTCATGGCCACAAGTTTATAAGACAAAGGATGGAACTTTGTCTTTCCCCTAAGCCTGGCCCCCTTGGATGTCTAACTCGGCATCTCAAGATTAGCGTGTCTGGCTCTCTGGCCTCTTTTTGTTGTTTTGTTTTTGAGGTACTGGGGATGGAACCCAGGGGCATTCTACCTCCAAGCCACACCTCCAGCACTGTTCTTTTTATTTTGAAACAAGATCTCACTAAGTTGCTGAGGCTGGCCTCGAACCTGCAATCCTCCTGTCTGAGCCTCCCAAGTACTGGGATTACTGACTGGTGTGGTTCACCATGTCCGGTTTAGGAAGGGCTTCTTATTCTGCTGTCTGGAGACAGAATTTGGGCAGCCTGTGAATAAGCGTGCGCCCCCACGTCCGGCGTATGTCTGGCCTCTCTACCACCCCACAACCCACACTTGCCCCTCCTAGACCAGGCTGACCAGACACCACAAAAACAAGTAGAAAGACAGTGACTGAGGGATTCCACCACCCGCTGAACGACGAGAATCTGCAGTCCCTGCAGCGTCCTGTAGCCTGGCGCTCATGGGTCCAGTACCCCGCAGATGTTTACTGGGGGTGTGCTGCTTCCCGAGCTGTTCTGAGTACAGGACACAGGAGCTAGACACGCAGAATCCCTGGCCTCACCAGCTGATGCCCTACTTGGGAAAGCAGATGATGAAAACCGGAAGACAGGTTTGTCAGGGTGATAAATGCTATAGAGAAACAACGTCAGGAAGAAGGAGAGGCCACGTAACAGGGTGGCTAGGGACGGGACTCTGCGCAAGGCAGCGTTTGAGCAAGTGCCTGGCGGTGGGGAGGAAGCGTCCATGCGGGTATCTGAGACGTTCCTCCCCCAAAGCAGTGCAGGGGCAAAGGCCCTGGGGCAGGAGTGAGCTTGGAGGGGCGGGGGCTGGGAGGAATCTGCAGCAGGGCAGGGGACAAATCGGGAGGCCAGACTGAAGTCCCTGTGTGATGCCAAATGAATCGATTTGGAGGGAAAGCTTGAGCCTGCAATGGCCCGGATGACACATAAAAAATAGCAAACCGTGCCAGAGGCGGGCGGGTGGTGGAACCAGGGGCCGCCACCGAGGCACGGGGCCCTTGTGTGTGAAACGGAGCGTGTCGTCTCGGGCAGGACGGACCTGCTAAAGCGTCGTGTCCGCCACTGACCTCTCCCAGTTGCCTTGGCAATTGTTTATAGTCTCTGGCCGGGCTCCGCGAGCCAGCGTCTCTGCTAACAGACTGTGTGTGTGTGTGTGTGTGTGTGTGTGTGTGTGTGTGTGTGTGTGTGTGTGTGTGTCTCTCTCTCTCTCTCTCTCTCTCTCTCGATGTGTCGAGCTGGTCGAGGGCCTCGCCCTTCTGTAACAGGGCGGCACAGCTGGTTTCCAGCAAGCAGTTTTATTTCTCCAGAGACATGAATTTTCAATCCCTCCCTAAAAAAGGCAACGGGGGCCCTCACGGCCCCTTTCTTGACGCTTTTGCACCAGGCTGGGCAGGATCTCATTGTGCCTACTTCCGTTTTACAGCCGAGGCCACTGTGGCCGAGAGGAGTCAGGCTGTGTCCCCTTCATGCTGATGGCTGATGCATGCGGACTTTTTTTTTTCTTTTTTCGATCCTGGGTATTGAACCCAAGGGCATTCTACCTCTGAGTTATACCAGCCCTTTATTTTATGTTTGTTTCTGTGATACTGGGGATTGAACCCAGGGATATTCTACCTTTGAACCACATTCCTGGACCCATTTAATGTTTTCTTGTTTTGAAACAGGGTCTCACTAGGTGATGAGAGTCTCACTACTGGCTGAGGCTATCCTGGAACCTGCGATCTTCCTGTCTCAGCCTCCCAAGTACTGGCTGTAATGCCACCTGTAATGGTGGGCACCACCATGCCCAGCTTTTTGTTTTGTTTTTGAAACAGGGTCTCAGCTGGGCATGGTGGCTCACACTTGTAATCCCAGCATTTGGGAGGCTAGACTGGAGAATCCGGGTTCACGGCCAGCCTCAGCTACCTAGTGTGGCACTCCACAACTTAGACCCTGTTTCAAAATAAAGAATAAAAAATAGGGCTGGGAGTATAGCTCAGAGGTAGAATGCCCCTGAGTTCAATTCCCAGTACCAAAAAAAAAAAAAAAAAAAGGGTCTCCCTAGGTTGCTGCAGGTCTTACTGTGTTGCTGAGGCTGGCTTCAAGCCTGCCGTCCTCCTGTCTCAGCTTCCCACGTACTGGGATTACAGGCGTGCACCATTACATCTGTCCGCACGCGCTTCTCACGCTGCGTTTAGTACCAGTTGCCCCAGGACCACAGCAGACACTTGGAGGCCAGTCCGTTCCCCACCGTGGGGCCGGACTGTGTATCAGAGGATGCTCAGCACCGTCGCGGCTCTGCACACTAGACACCAGTTGCACCCTCCTCCAGCCCCTACCTGTGACAACCAAAACTGCCCTGGCTTCACCCAGTGTCTGCTGGGGGCAAAGGTGTCACAGACTGCTTGGGAGGGGGGGCAGCTCCGGCCCCTCCCTTTGCCCTCAGTTCAGCACACAGCACAGTCTCCTGCAGACACCAGAGTAGAAATCCCTTCAACGAGGCACAGTCGCCACGTCTGCAGCTGCCCGTGTGGCCTGCACCTTGTCCAGGTCCCTTGGCCTGGACATCGTGCAGCAGGTGCCGTCTCCTGACAGGTGCTGGGCTGGGGCGACAGTGCCTAGACAAGGCCCCTGTCCCTGGACCCAACACCCTAGGTGCAGATAAGAGGGTAAACCAGAAAAGGAATGCATTCATAGGGCGATTTCAGGGCGTGCAGAGTGGCATGGAGGAAGTAAGCTGGTGACTGCGAAGAGAAGGGGCAGCGGGGACAGTGGGCCCGGGGCGTCACGGTGAGAAGGGGCCGGTTCAGGAGCAGACAGAGGAAGCATGTGCGCAAGCAGAGGGAGGAACAGATGCAGGTGCCTGGGACGGCCGCGCACTGGGCGTGTTTAAGGAGCGAGAGGCCGGGTGAGCCACGGGAGCCAGTGGGGGGACACGGCGGGCAGCTCTGGCTTCGGAAGGGTCCTTGGGGGACGCTCACGTGATAAGAGGGAAGAATAGGAGTGGGATCCAGGGGAGGCTGTCTCCCTGTGAGCAAAGAGACGAGGATGGAGAGGTGAGGTGAATTTCTACCTCTCTTAGGACTTCGTCGTCCCAGTGGGCTTGCTTCCTTCGTTTAGTTCTCGACACTGGGGCTCTGAAGGGCCGGGCACCAGGCAGCCAAGGGGCCACGCCTGCTTCACCAGGGTGTCTTCCGGACCCCCAGCCTTCTTCCTGTCTTTGGGTCTCAAGATCCAAGTCCAGGGTGGTCTGATAGGTCAAGTTCAGGGCCAGCTGCCTCGGGGGAAAGGGACCTGGACTGACATGTGTTTGGGAGACATTAGGTTATAGAGGCTATAGCTTTTTGAAGTTGTCAAAAAGGAAAAAGGTAGCCAGGCGTGGTGGCGCATGCCTGCAATCCCAGTACTTGGGAGGTTGATACAGGGAGATCATAGGTGTGTTGCCAGCCTTAGCTACGTAGTGAGGCCCTCTGTAACTTAGTGAGATCCTGTTTCAAAATAAATAATAAAATAGGGCTGGAGGTGTAGCTCAAAAGTAGAACACCCCTGCAAGAAAAAGGAAAAAGGCGTGTGTGTGTGTGTGTGTGTGTGTGTGTGTGAGAGAGAGAGAGAGAGAGAGAGAGCGAGGGAGAGAGAGAGAGACGGTTCCAAAATACAGAGGGAAGCTGCCAAATCAAATAACTGTTTAATGAAATGTCAGCCACACGTAGCATGACTCAACGTGTCAACTCCAGAACATTTCAACTCAGTTGTTTGTCAATTATACTTGACGTCTGACGTGGGTGGAGACAGTTTGGGATGGACGTGTACAGAAAGTCACCAGTGTCCTTAAAGCCGCCCTGCTGACTGCTCTGCCCAGATGGCCCGGGGAGGGGAGAGAGATTCCCCAGCCGCAGGGACGCTTCAGCCCCGCCAGCCTCCCCTGGCAGGCCGGGGACGCCGGGCACTGCCTTGCCGCCGTATGCACTTGGGCTGGTCAGTGCACAGCCGCAGGCGAGGTACCCTGTCACCGTTGCCAGCCCAAACACGGGGCCACGTCACTCGCATGGAGCCCTCGATGAGGGAGACAGGCACGCAGTCGAGCTGCAGAGACACTCCCAGCCACTCTGTCATGTCACCTCCTGTGTTACGGGGAAAAGGGAGGAGACGCTGGGAAGTACCCCAAATGTCCCCAAGCTGGTGACCTGCCCTCCAGCCCGAGAGGACGCTGGGGCTCCCTCTGCACTCCGTGCCTTTGCTCACTGGTACCCACAGCAACGCCTTCTGCCCCCCGCACCAGGCTCACCGCCAGCTCATCTCAGCCGCGCTCGCCGCGAGACGCAGCTCTTCCAGACGGCAAATGCGATTGTTGGGAGGCAATTTCACTTAGAGTCGGGGCTGGGAGAGATAACAGAAGGGCCTGCCACTCTCAATGGCTCCCCAGCAGCACTTAACACAGACGACTGAAGAGCGCGGCAGCTGGGAAGGGACACAGCTGCCCACTTGAGGAGCCGGGGACCCGAGGACAGGGCTGAGGAAGGACGGGGTAGTGCCCTCCTGGTGGGAGGGATGGCGTGTCCCGTACAGAGACTGGTAGGCCAGGTGTTAACAGGACAAGAAGTTGGTGGAACAGAGAACCAACCCATACATGACAATGGAAATATAACCCTCCGCAGGCACTAGCTGCATATACTTTTAAGGAGTATACAGACACGCGGACCTCCTGTATCTACGGGTTCTGCATCCACAGATACAACCACCAAGGACTGGAAATACTCGGAGGAAAACAGGGCTGGGAGTGTAGCTCAGAGGTAAAATGCCCCTGTGTTCAATCCCCCGGTACCACCAAAAAGAAAGAAGAAAAATAGAAAATGTCTGAGCCAGGCATGGTGATGAACGCTTGTAATCCCAGTACTTGGGAGGCTGAGACAGGAAGATCGGAGGTTCGCAGCCAGCCTCAGCTACTTAGTGAATAGGCCCTCCTCATCTTAGAGAGACCCTGTTTCAAAAATGAAGAATAAAAAATAGGGCTGGGGGTGTAGCGCGGAGGTAGAATACCCCTGGGTTCAATCCCCAGTACAGCAAAAAAAAAAAAGTGTCCTGAACATGTATAGAATTTTTTTCCTATCATTTCCTAAACAATATAATACAACTATTTACAAAGAATTTTATGTAGGTATTATAAATAATTTAGGGGTGGTTTTAAATACCCGGGAGATTGTGCAGGTTATGTGCAAATCCTGTGCCATTTTGCGGAAGGGACTTGCGCATGCGCGGACCTTGGTTCCCACGCGGTGGGGGCAGGAGGTCCTGGAACCGGTCAGCGGTGGAGACGGAGGGCCGGCGCGCTTCGCTGTCACCGAGTCCCCACGAGGCCCACACTCTTTCTTTCCCGGTTCTACAGATGGGGAAACAGGTACTAAGAGGCTGTCAGACTTGCCCGAGACACAGAGCTTTTGACACTGTGAAACATCCCCACGAGTTCCTTTACGGTGGAGGGCTTTGGGCGTTGGTAGCTCAGGTCGTCCGGGACACCTTCGTCCTTTTGGCCAAGGCCCCTTTTCTGCCCTTTTGTCACTTCCGTTTACCTTCAGCTAAGTCCCTGCGGCTGCACAGAGCGTCAGGACAGCTGTGGCGCCCATGGTCACCTCCCAGCCTTCTACCTCTGAGCTACACTCCCAGCCCTATTTTTTGTTCTTTATTTTGAAACAGAGTCTCACTTGGTTGTGGAGAACCTCACCAAGTAGCTGAGGCTGGCAGCGGACCTGCGACTCTCCTGTCTCAGCCTCCCAAGTACTAGGATTACAAGCGTGCACCACCACACCTGGCTTAGCCCTATTTTATTTTTATTTTGAAAGAGGGTCTCACTAGGTTAATGAGAGACCCTCTCACTGTTTGCTGAGGCTGTCCTCAAATTTGCAATCCTCCTGTCTTAGCTGCCCAAGTACTGGGATTGCAGGTGAGCACCACCACGCCCCAGGGTAATGATGCTGTCTTATGTGTGTGTGATACTGGGGATGGAACCCAGGGGCATTCTACCTCCATGCCATGCCCCCAGCCCTTTCATATTCTATTTTGAAACAGTTTAATTGCTGAGGGTCTCACTAAGTTGCTGAGGCTGTCCCCGAACCTGTGATCTTCCTATCTCAGCCTCCTAAGTCCTGGGATCACCTGGCTTAATGGGTGTTTTTTTTTGTTTGTTTGTGTGTGTGTCCACGCACACTACTGGAGATTGAACCCATTCTACCTTTGACCTTACACCCCCAGTCTGGTTTTATTTCTTATTTGGAAGCAGGGTCTTGCTAGGTTGATGAGTCTTACTCCTTGTTGAGGCTGTCCTCAATCCTGCGATTCTCCCGTCTCAGCCTCCCAAGTTCTGGGATCACAGGTGTGCACCACCACACCTGGCGTAATGATGCATTTTTACAAAGTGTCTTGTCACTGCATCACTGGAGACACGGTGTGCTTTGCGGTCTGTGCGGGAACTGAATGTATACACACACAGCAATGGTGTGCTTTGCTGTCTGTGCGGGAACTGAATGTATACACACACGCAGGGATCAGTCGCCCAGAGACTGCAAGGGAGGGACGGGTTGACCGTGGACCCTGGGCACCGACAGACTCAGGTGTGAGGAGCTAGGATTACGAGCAGCTTGTGCTTGACACAGTTACTCACCGTTAACAGACTAGAGGGACACATTTGGCCTGCGTAACAGAGAGGCCCGCGTTGTGTAACTAAACCATGGAGACCAGCGCTCGTGCATGTTAGAACTGAGCAGAGCGAGGCTGCCTGTCACTCTCCGCCCTGTCATCTTGTCACCACCCTGAGCATCCTGTCTTGGGGTTTTTCCTTTGCGCTAAGAGCCCCGGGCACAGGCCTGGCTGCTCAGAGCCTGCTTCTGCATAACGGACACAGCCTCCTCCGGGTTACCACTACTGACTTCAAATCCCAAGGCGTCTTTCACTTCACACACAGGATTTTGATCTCCAGAAAGGCCCTTTTCTGCAAAGGGCCAGAGAGTAAACATTTCAGACTCGAGCTGCCCAGTCTGTGTTGCAGCTACTCAACTCTGTTGTAACTTGACTACAGCTGAACTAACATCTAAACAAATGGGTAAGGCTGTTACAATAAAACTTGATAAGAGGAGGTGGTAGGAGGCTGAGACAGGAGGAACGCAAGTTTGAGGCCAACCTCAGCAACTTAACGAGACCCTGTTGCAAACTAAAAAAAATAGAGCCAGGTGTGGTGGCACACACCTGTAATCTCAGTACTTGGAAGACTGAAACAGGAAAATCACAGGTTCAGCAAGTCGAGAGACCTTGTTTCAAAATAAAAAATTTAAACAGGGCCAGGGGTATAGGTCAGAGGTAGACTGCCCCTAGGTTCAATCCCCAGTACCACAAAAAATAAAAATAAAATAGGACTGGGGGGCAGCTCAGAGGTAGAATACCCCTGGGGTTCAATCCTAGTAGCACCAAAAAAAAAAAAAATCAGATGGCAGGCCCGATATGGTTTGCCAGAACACTCTTCTAAGTATCTCATGCCTCTTTCTTGAGTCTTTAAATTGCAGGTATGAGAACTCAAGCTCAATTTAACAAACAAAACCAAAAAGAAGTGGAAGTGGTGGGTTTATTGGTTTATGTAACTCAGTGTTTTCCTATTTCTGTGCTGCTGACGCCCTGGCCTGGAGAGGTCATTGCTGTGGGGTTCTCTGCACCACAGGATGGTTCCCAGCACCCCAGCCTGCCCACCCAGAGGTGACAGCCAGACCTGACCCTGCTGCCCTGTGTTCTCCCCACTTGGAAACCACTGGTGTAACTGAAAATGCTAGCGTTAGGGCTGGCATCCGGTTAACTCAGATCCCCAGGGGCTTACACAGCATCTGTCTTTCTGTCCCTTCTCCCACCTCTCACCTCTTCTCTTTTCCATATTGCAGCTGGGCGTGGTGGCACACACTTGTAATCCCAGTACTTGGGAGGCTAAGACCGGAGGATCCAGGTTCGAGGCCAGCCTCAGCTACTTAGGCTCAATCGAGTAGACTCTTTCCTCTTGGTAGCAAGATGGCTGCCAGCAGCTGCAAGCTTATTCCTACTAGCTTCCAGCCCCAAGGAATAGGTGCTTCTCTTTTCTAGTCGCTCCCTGAAATCCCAGGACTGACTCTCTCCAATTGGCCCAGCTTGGGTCACCTGTCTTCCCTGATCCAGTCACAGTGGTACGATGAATGTGATTCTCTGGTTGGTCAGGAAGAGATTATGCACTCATCCCAGAGTCAGGAATTAGGTTCAGCCCTCGGTGTACTTAAGTAATGACAGTAGAAGCCGGGCGAAATGGTACACACTTATAATACCAGTACTTGGGAGGCTGAGACAGGAGAATCGCAGGTTCAAGGACAGCCTCAGCAAGAGTGAGACTCTCATCAACCTAGTAAGACCCTGTTTCAAAATTAAGATACGAGCCGGGCGTGGTGGCGCACGCTTGTAATCCCAGCATTCGGGAGGCTGAGACCGGAGGATCCGGGTTCGCGGCCAGCCTCAGCTACCTAGTGAGGCATTCCGCAACTTAGTGAGACCCGGTTTCGAAATAAAGAATAAAAAATAGGGCTGGGGGTGTAGCTCGGAGGTAAAACGCCCCTGAGTTCAATCCCTAGTACC
>PVLC010050015.1:0-10234 GCA_004027655.1 Graphiurus murinus | reverse complement strand
GGTACTGGGGATTGAACTCAGGGGCATTCTACCTCCGAGCTACACCCCCAGCCCTATTTTTTATTCTTTATTTTGAAACCGAGTCTCACTAAGTTGTGGAGTGCCTCACTAGGTAGCTGAGGCTGGCCGCGAACCCGGATCCTCTGGTCTCAGCCTCCCGAATGCTGGGATTACAAGTGTGCGCCACCACGCCCGGCTTAAGACATCTTTTGAAACAATTAAGTGGGCTAACTAAGACTGAACAATTAAAGGTCAATATAAAACACCAGTTGTATTTCTATATGTCACTAGAATTTAATTTATAATAGCATTAAAATATGAACTACTTAGGGAGGCTGGGCATGGTGGTGCACATCTGTAATCACAGTACTTGGGAGGCTGAAATAGGAGGATCACAAGTTCAGGCCAGTCTCAGCAAATAGTAAGACTCTCAGCAACTTAGCAAGATCCTGTTTAAAACCAAAGAATATAAAGGGCTGAATTGTAACTCCAAGATAGAATGCTGCTGGGTTCCCCAGTAACACACACACACACACACACACACACACACACACACACACATACACACACACACTGAGAGAAATATAGGGAAAGGTGTGACAAAGATGTATGAGGTTTACCAAGAAAACCACAAAACATTGCTCAAAAAAAAAAACACCAGACAAGATCCAGTGTGTTTTGAAACACTTCCATTGATTGACTATACATATGTGAGAAAACCAATGTCAATCTCAATACCCTGTATGGGAAAGGGGTGGAATGGGGAGGAAGCTGGAGGAAAGCCCACCAAGTGCTGTGTGCATGCATGTCACTATTATTTTGAATTACATTATGATGTGAAACTATAATGCACTGATAAAAGTATATTAAAAAAAACACTTAAAGAAAAAGTCCTGTAAGTACTGTATTCATGGGTTAGAAGCTTCAATATGTTAATTGCCCCCTAATCTGTAGAATCAGAGCAATCTCATCAAAATCCCAGGTCGATTCTAAAATATTTATGGAAATAAAAAGAACCTAACACTTTTAAAAATAAGGACAAGAGCCAGGCATGGTGGTGCATGCCCGTAATCCCAGTGCTTAGGAGGCTGAGGCAGAGGATTGCAGGTTCCAGGACAACCTCAACAAGTAGTGAGACTCTCAGCAACCGAGGGAGACCCTGTTTCAAAACAAAAAATAAAAAATGGGCTGGGGGGATAGCTTGAAGGTAGAATGACCCTGGGTTCAATCCCCAGTAACACACACACACACACACACACACACACACACACACACACACACAAACATACACATAATGTGAATATAAATTGTAGAAATGACAGTACCTTACCTCAAGACATTATAAAATAATCAAAACAGTGTAATGTTGGCATAAATACAGAAAAATAGTTCAATAGAGAAGAATAGAGCATAGAAATGCATCCAATCATATACGGGCAATGGATTTTCTAAAAAAGGTACAAAGGCAGTTCAGTGACTAAAGGATAATCTTTTCAACAAATGTTGCTGGAACAATTAAATATACATGCAAAATAATGGACCTCAATCCATACATTGCACTGCATAAAAAAATCAACTTGAAATAGGTCATCAACTATTTCAACTTGAAATAGTATAAAACCTATACTTATACATATTTTAGAAGAAAACTTGGGGGAAGTTTTTGTCAAAAAATACCTAGGCAAAGGTTGTTTTTAGATAGGACACTTAATGCATAAAAACAGATTAATGCGATTTCATCAAAACTGAGGAATATTACTATTTCAAAGATAAGATATTACTGTTTCAAAGATACAGATAAGAAAATGAAAACTCAATAGACAGACTGGGGAAAGATATTTGCCAATCACATAAAGGACTTGATCTAGAATATTTACAGAACTCTCAAACAGCAAATAAATGAAAAGTTGCTCACTATCATCCCTCATTAGTGAAGTTCCTTCTCCCAGAATTTCTGGAGAGGTGTGATGATTGACTAGTTCATTCACCCCTGCCCACAGGAACTAACACTCACTGCTGATGGAGATGAAGGGTCCAAAATAAGCTGAATGTTGAAGAAACATAACTGCTCAGGAGAGCAAAGCAAAATTAGAATACCCATAAGGGTAGCAAAAAATCCTGTCCAAAAAAGAAAGGCCAAATTGATCATAAAGTATAAGAAGTTCCCAAGGAGGGTGTCCTGGGATTGAACCCCAGCATTGAAAATTACAAGGGAGTTCTCTTTGAGAAAGAAGTGAAAACACAAAGAAATTAAAACTAAACTCAAAGAGATGAAATCTGAGCACAAAATAGACTTTCTGGTACTAGTACATATATAAAATTAAGTGATTTCAGTATATTTATAAAATAATCATTTAATTAAACTAATATATAATCACTTAATTAAAACTTAATCAAACATAGATTTACAGTATGTGCAATAAGTGATTTAAAATTTTCAACAGAAAGTCAGGCATGGTGGCACACACCTGTAATCCCAGTACTTGAGAGGCTGAGATAGGAGGATTGGATTGCAGGTTCAAGGCTAGCCTCAGCAACTTAGTGAGACCATGTTTCAAAATTTATTAGTTTTTGTTTTTGTTTTTGTTTTGGTGCTGGAGGCTGAACCCAGGAGCATTCAACCTTTGAGCTACACCCCAGCTCTATTTTATTTTACTTTTTATCTATTTTAGAAAAAATGATCTGGAGTACTGAAGATGAGCTCATTGGGTGTGGCAAGTCTGCACTGAGGTATGATACGTGTACTTCCCATGGTGGGTTCTGGGATCCTGCTGATAGCTGGGAAGCATCATCACAGTTCAAGTGTTTCACAATAGACAAAGCACTTTGGAGCAAAGCTCATAAGTTATTTGCAACAAAGATGAGGAGGGAATCTGGAGATGATGTCTATAACCAACTGTGGACAGGAGGCATGGCCATGAGGGCTGCCTGTTGAGATTCATCCACGTCTTATTCAGAATCACCAAGTCTGTGCTTTCCCCAGAACTCATGAGTGAGCCCTTTTATGAAGCACAACTTCCTCAGAAATGTAATTTTATCTTGCAGTTCTTATTTGCTTCTGTAATCCTAGCATCATACTAAATCTGCCCCAGAGTAAAATTTGACTTTTCTGGACGTCAAAATTTGGATTTGGTAACTATGACTCATAACAACTGCTGCTCTCAGGCAAATAATATCATATAGCATTGAAGATTTATCCTGGGATGGTCATATAGCCACAGCTAGATTACCAACTCTCAGTATCTGTCAATTCAGGGTGATACAAGAGATTATGTAGGAAAGGTCTACACCCTCTCAACAATTATATGAAGCTGGGAGTGGTGGCACATGCCTGTAATTCCAGTACGTAGTAGGCTGAGATGGGAGGGTCGCAACCTCCCAGTTTGTTTGAGGCCAGCCTCAACAACTTAGTGAGGCCCTCAGCAACTTAGAGAGACCTTGTTTCAAGAAATAAAATAGTGTTGGAGATGTAGCTCAGAAGTAAAACACCCTGAGCCGAATCCCTAGTAACTAATACACACACACACACACACACACACAAATTATATTACTTTTGAAATGGCTATAAAGTTCTTTTCACATAAAATGCTGTGCTGTGCCATTCCAACAGAGATTATTTTCATCTAAGGATGAGGGTCATGGGAATGGTGGAGGAAATCAATGAGTAACCATTATTCCAACTACTAAGAGAGTGAGTGGGTAGAATTAGTTCTGCTTGCAGGAACACCAATATATTGGATAATAGCAACCCCCTTTTATTGAAGGCTCATTCAAGCCAGGGCATCACCCCAGATGTTTTAATGTATAACTATTGCTAATTCTCACAGTGAGCTCCCCCAGTTCTCAGTAAATTAGCAGCTGAGCCGAACACAGGTCCAGGCTCTGCCAGACTCCCAGGTGTCCCAAGTCTGGGGACTTCTCTAAACTGACAGTAAAACTAAGGTGGGGAAGGGATCAAGCACAGTTGCCCAGCAGCAGCAAACCAAAGTGGGCTGGGAGTTCTGAGGGAGAATAGGTGGAAAATGAGGAGGATGAGACTGACATGGAAGGCCAAGCAAACACCCCGTCCTGGAATGACAACAGCAAGGTTTCTTAAGCCAGTTGTTAAATATCAATCAAGCTCCTGGCATGGTCCTATAAATAGGCACAATAGAACAAGAAAGCCCTCTGGTGGGGCTTCTGAGGCTACAGCCAGGGCATCCCTTTTGGCTGTTTTTCATGGGATCTTCTGGAAATTTCTATTTTTTTCTTTGATGATCTTTAAAGTGCTTAATCTCAAATACTGTGCATAATATTTCTATCTCTATTTCAAAAGGATGGTGTGTACAGAAGTATAACTGAAATCACTGAGGTTTTATGTAGTGAGAACAAACTGGGTTTTTTTTGGGGGGGGTTGGTGAGATTTTTGGTTGTTTCATTAAAAACAAATTCCTGGTAGAAGGTGAAAACCATCCTGGATTAAATGTGTTGAATCAGAATGCATTTCTGAATATTGTTTTGATATATGTTAGGGGGAAAGCATGGTTCTTTTATATCCAGCAACATAGACAAGGCAAAATTTGCAACCATCATAAAGAAATCCAGATGACTGAGGCTTAGAAAAGCTGAGAACTAGCTTTTACCAAATACAAAAATAGAGTCAAGTGGGGAAATGTGGGGTTTTTTCAGTGAAATCAAAGAGAAGATAAAGATAGTTTTGAAATTGAGAAGAAAAAATATATCCCTCAGGGGAAATTACTTCAAAACTAACTAGGGAGAAATTGAGATAATAGAGATACAATGTTGGGGTTGTTCATCTTTGACACACATGAAACCATATTTTTTACATAGGAAATTGACACCAGAAGTAGCACAGATGAAAAATTCCAGGTTCAAATTTTAACGATTAGAAAAAGAAAAGGATTATGACTGAAAAGAGTTAAAGGTAAGAAAATGAAGCTGGGTATAGTGGCCTGTGTCTATTGTTCTAGGTACTCAGGAGGCTGAGGCAGGAAGATCGCTTGAGTCCGGGAGTTTGCTATCAGCCTGGGCAATATACCAAGATTTGGCCCTAAATTAATGAATCAATAAATTAATTAAAAATTTTAAAAGTATTGTTACATTTTGGTATTTATATATTTTAAAAGTTTGCTGCACTTATTTGCCCTGGCCATAATGTGTAACTTTTTAAATGGATTTTTCCTAGCTTTATTGAGGTATAATTGGCTAATATTATATATATATATATAATGCAACATATTTTATATACATGTACATTGTGAAATGATTACTACCGTCAAGCTAACTAACATATACCTCACTTTGCATAATTTTGCATGTATGTGATGAGAATACTTACCAACCCACTGTCCTGGAAAATTCAAGTATACCATACCTTAACTATAGTCACTAAGTCTCCAGAACTTAGTGTATATTTCTTACTCAGTATTTCTCCATATCTTCAACTCTCAACTCTGTTTTTATGACTTTTTATGTTACATCATTTTAAGTTTCAGAAAAAAGTACCATTGAATGAAAAGCTCCTCCTTGGTCAGGGCTTATTATATATCTTCATAGCTCTCTTCTGTTCAGTCGACACATAGGAAGTGTTATTAAGTGAATAGGGAGGGATCAGTGCTTTGATTTTGTATGTTGAGATTACAGAGCATGGTTTTGGTCTTTTTGCCTAATTACTCCTTTGAGAAAAGTATCTATTTGAACTCTAGTGACAGAATCTGGGGCCTAGAGTCCAACTCAAAAGCCTTCTTAGCGTATGCTTGCAACTGTGTGACGCTATTGGGTGGGAAGTGTGGCCAAGTGGAGAATATATTTCCCATCTAAAAGCATTTCAGATTCATTTCAGGTTTAAAACCTTGTACATTGCATAGACATGTATAATTTTTATAGACTAAATAGTAAAAGCAAATAAATAGTATAAAACAAAACAAACCAAAGTGCTGTATATGCTATCCTCTGAGTGGTTCTTGGTGCATTGGCTGTGTGCTTACTATGTTCTGAGTGTTGTGAATCCTTTTGGTAATTAACAGGGTGATAATGTGAGCCCATTTATGAAAGAAACAGGCTTATAGAAGTAGAATAATTTGTCTAAAGTCATCAGGTTACTAAGCAACTGAGGTTGGGTTTTGACCTAGGTATGTCTTCTCTTTCAACTTTACTGCATTGTTCATGGCAGCAAGCTTGTTGGAAGTGAAAAAACAGCAGCTTAAGTATAAGATTACAAATCCTAGCCTGTAAAGTGATAGCAAATCCTCCATTCAAGTTCAGTTTGCTTTTGTACTCTGCAATGATGGTGCAATTTTGATGTATACTAATACGATGTACAATTTTTTATGCATTACTGAAGAAAAAGGGATATATATATATATATATATATTTTTTTTTTTTTTTTTGATTCACAATGTTCCCATGAGGAATTAAAGAGAAAACCTTCATTCTGTACATTAAAAAAAGAAAAGAGAAAAACAAAACTTGGGAGACAGACTTTACTGTAGTCTTTTCAAAGGGACCCAGAAAGAGAGCAGTGCAGAGACTGTGGGACACAATGGCTTGTGCCATTGCTCTGATGGATGCTACATGTCAAATAACTGTGGTATTTTCTTCTTGTATTTGATTACCTGTAGTTTTGAAATACAATTAGAAGGAGATAAGATCAATAAATTGAAAAATGGAGAAATAGTGATGATTTACATTATGAAGTTGAGGTATTTATTGTTGGTTTGTATGTTTTAGTCTAAAAAATACTGAGGTTTCTTATACTCTGAGCTTTCATCATATATTTAAATGCTTGTTTTTGACTCAATAGGTACTTAACCTAAAGGTTAAGGTACAGAGGTATTTATTAAATACAGGTGTTTGGAACTCTGATGATTAGTGTGTTATGAAATAGAGATAAAGCACCTTAGAAATAATAATGATGTTTAGTAAATAAGAATTTACCACACAACAAGCAGTAACCGAAGCACTTCATATGAATTTAGTGTCCCTAACATTCCCACGCAGGGGGTAGTATTATTATTCTAATTTTATAGATGAGGAAACTGGTACAGAGAAAAAATTTACTAGTACTCACATTTTTTAACCTTGGAGTCTCACTTACAATTCTATTTAACCAAAAGAGAGAAATAGGACACAAATACTAGGCATAGAAAAAAAAACAAAAAAACAAAACTCAGAGAACATCTTCTCCATTGTTTCTCCAGCTGGGCTTCCTGTGGGACAAATGGATCTCTGGACAAATAAATTCAGAGATCATTGCAAATTCCATTGACTCTTTTGATCAGTAACAATTTCAGAATTGTTTAAATTCTTTGACAAGTTCATATCATCTATGCACTCAGAATAAAAGTTAAGTTTAGAAATTGTGTGTGTGTTGGGGGGAGGTGGGGAGTGGTTACTGGGGATTGATCCCAGGGTGTTCTACCACTGAAACACAATCTTGCTGAGTTGTCACACACTGGCCTCAAACCTGCAATCCTCCTGTTTCAGCTTCCCAAGTACTGCAATTATAGGCATGTGTGCCTGGCTTACATTTAGTAATTTAAAAAGTACAGAACAACATGGTAACAGCATTTTAAAAACACTTTTATTGGTGCATTTTAGTCCCGTATGATGCAGTTCATAATGATGGTGACATACAGCACTTGGGGGGGTCCCCTCCCTCCACACACACACATCCTCCCCTTCCCATACAGGGGATTGAGATTGACATTGGTATTCTCTCATATGTACATACAGTCCGTGGAAGTGATTCCTTCATTGATGCTCCCTCTCCCCGTTTCCCTAGACCACCTTCCTGACTCCACTGGGGTTTCTCCTCCACTATCTAAAGTCCTTCTTGTATCTGGATTATTCCCTAGCTTCCACATATGAGAAAACATATGGCCCTTCACTTTCTGTGACTGTCTAGTTTCACTTAACATAATCTCCAGGTCCATCCATTTGCCTGCAAATGACACAATTTTGTTCTTCTTTATTGCTGAGTTGAATCCATTGTATGGATAGCCCTTAATTTTATAATCTGTTCATATGTTGATGGACACCTAGGCTGGGTCCATAATTTGGCTACTGTGAATTTTTCTGCTATGAACATGGATATACATACATGGCTAAAGTTCTCTGATTTCAAGCCCTTTGGAAAGATAGCTAGGAGTGGTATAGCTGTATCATACAGTGGATCCAGTCCCAGTTTTCTGAGGAATCTCTACAGCAGCTAAATTAATTTTCAATTCCACCAACACTGTAGAAGAGTTCCTATTTCCTCACATCCTCACCAGCATTTATTGTTGTTTGTCTTCTTGATGACTGCCCTTCAGATTTGGGTTAGATGGAATCTCAGTGTAGTTTTGATTTGCATCTCTCTGATTGCTAATGATGCTGAACATTTTTTCATGTATGTATTAGCCATTTATATTTCTTCTTTTGTGAAAAGTCTGTTTAGTTTAATGACATTTCTTGATTACTTTTAAAATGTTAAGTCTTTTAAGTCATTTGTCTATTCTAGATATTAGTTCTTTATTAGAGGAATAGCTGGCAAAGATTAATGGTCCCCTTGTCATGGGAGAAGAGATATCTCCAAGAGTGTCTGAGGAGTGACCTGAGAGAGGAGGATGCTTGACGGGTAAGGTCCTTGACAAATGTGGAAAAAGAAAAAAAAAAGAATTTCAGCATGTGGTAGTAGAGGTACAGAAATTTATTTAGGAAAGCAAGGAATACAAACTCGAGGAAAAATGAGGTCCATCTCCAGAGAGGGAGATGCACTGGGGGGATCATGGCTCTTCTTTTAAAGGAAAGCCAGGGAAGGGTTGGTATGGGAAGGCATGTGAGGATGACATCCATCAGTTGATCACAGATGGTCATCTTCAAGATCCTTGATGTTGTCTCCATTGTATGATCAACGGATAATGTTGGAACATCCCCTATTTCAGATTTGTCAAGATAGCATATCTTTCTTATTTAAACTATTTATTGGGAGAGTTCATTAATAGTGCACAAGATAATTATCATAGGTGAATGAGTTTTTGGCTAATTTTAAGAATTGCAAATTTCCCAGGAAATTGGGAGTGGTAGGCTTGGTAAAATATGTGGAACTTCTGAATTGAAATTTTATTTCCTTCTCTTTCCTTTGTCTCCCTTTTACTTATTTCTTTTATCCTACCTCATTCTTTAGCCAACTTTTCTTTGTTCAAAGTAATTGATGAATAATTCAGAGGTGGTATATTATCATCATGAAACCAAATCAAATTATATTTTTTTAATTTTTGAAAGGGTTGTAAAAAAAAAAGGGGGGGTATACATGACAAACTCCTTGTGGCCCTGAAAAGCATAAAATATTTACTTACTATCTGGCCCTTAACAGAAAAAGTTTGCCAACATCTGGAATAATGAAACATTGTGAAACAACAGGTACAATTTAAGGTTTTATTTTCAAATTTAAGCATAAAATGCTTTTCTCTATTCTAGAATAACTAATTTACAGAATAATTAAGTGGTGAGTAGAATCAAAATGTTCATTGGTGCAACTATAAGTACTTAGCTTTGGCATCTACAAATGTTATCTTCTAGATATAGGCACCCAAGAAATAGGATTTATCTCTGTGATGACTTCTCTTTCTCATTCCATGTGGGAAGCTCAGAGTGAATGTCCATCAACTTGGGGTCCTGCTTTTCTCCAGGGTTGAGTCATATTTTGAGGGGACATCTGGTTTCTAAGTACCATGTGTTAGTACTGCTGAGACAGGTTCTGCTCCTGGAGTTACCCATCTGCCTCTGCTCTTAGGCAGCATCCCTACTTCCTGTCTCAGCCCCTTCAGGACTCTCTCCACCATTAATTCCTTACCACTGTTTAAGACCCTCAGAGACTCACTAAACAGAATTAAGTTTTTTGTCTGTTTGGACAATTTATTGTCTGTAAATGGGTTGGTGTTTGCTTATCTCAAGAGCCTTAGACTTTCCTTAATCTCAAGAAGACATCAGCTTCCGCCTCTTTGTATTCTGTAATACTTCTTTTATAGCATCTGTTACATTATAATTTTCTATTTTTTAGTTTGTCCCCTGGTTTATGAACACCTTAAAAGTAGGCACTATTTTGTTTTTTCCCATTTCTGTTCTCCAGTTTATAGCATACTAGGCACTTAGATATTGGTATAAATGAATGCACCACTAAATCCATTACAGAGACTTTCAGACTTGATTATAGTTTTGTTAACATTTGAACTATTGTACACATCTAGAATAA
>PVLC010050014.1:0-10240 GCA_004027655.1 Graphiurus murinus | reverse complement strand
GCGAACTTGGTGGCACTTTAACTCACCCTATTCCCATTCTCCTCTCCCCAGTTGCATGGAAGACTTGAAAAGCAACTACCCTCAAATGCAATGGAATCTAAGAGTCTAGCAGCCACCAGAAGGGTGAGAACACAGGTGGAGTTCTTTCACATCCCCATTTTCAAAGAATTGCTATTATTTCAACCAAATGACATCTCCCTGAAAAGCCCCACTTCTAAGGCTTTATTTGACCTGATTCAGAGCTTGCTAGGCTAGCAGCCTTTCCCCCTCACCCAAGGTATTTGTCAAAAACATCCAGCTGCAATTGTTTAACATCCCAGCTTCCTAAAGCAGTTGGGCCAAAGAAGCTAACTAAAAACATAAAAGGAAAAGTGGGGGAATGAAATGTCCATTAGGGTTTGGAAAAGTTCTGAATATTCCCGAGAATCTGAAGGCCAAGTGCATGTGCCCAGGAGTTGCAGGCATGCTCAGAAAAGACTTCGAAGGGTCAGAAGTAAGCACCTCTATCTGAGCACCAGGCTCTGCACCAGGACAAGAAAAGGGTATGGCAAGAGTTGCAAGCCTGGCTGAGTGTCAAAGATGGGCTCCCAACAAGCACATAGTGCCTTCCAACAAAGACCGGGAACCACTAACAAGTAATAACACAAATGTGAAGAAACTGGAATCCTCATACATCCATGATATATGCTGTGATGCAATGATGTATACTATGCAATGATGAAAACATTTTGGCAGCTCCTCAAAAAAGTAAACATAAAATTACCATACAACCCAGCAATTCCACTCCTGGTAGAAATAAAAAACCTATGATAATACAAAAATTTGAATATTTATAGTACCATTATTCAAAATAGCCAGAAAGTGGAAATAACCCAAATAGTTATTAGTCAGTAAATGGATACACAATGTGGTATATCCTTACAATGATATATTAATCAACCATAAAAAGGAATGAAATACTGATTCATACTACAACATGATGAAATTTGAGAACATTATACTCAGTGAAAAAAGCCAGGTACAAAAGGCCAAATATTACATAACTGCATTCATGAAATGCCCAGAATAAACAAATATATGGGGCAGAAAGGAGATGAATGACTGCCAGATGATTGGGGGTGACAGGAATGAAGAGTGAATGCTAACAGGTATGAGGTTTCATTTTGGAATGATGAAATGTTCTGAAGTTGGATAGTGGTGATGGTTGTACAACCTTGTGAGTGTAACAAAAAATACTGAATTGTTCAACTTAAAATACAGATATTAGCCAGGCATAGTGACGCATGCCTATAATCCCAGTGCTTGGGAAGCTGAAACAGGAGGATCACAGGTTCAAAGTCAGCATCAGCAAGGTGAAACTCTCATCAACTAAGCAAGAGCCTGTTTCCAAATAAAAATAAAATAAGGCTGGGGTTGTCGTTTGGAGGTAGAATACCCCTTGGTTCAATCCCCTGCACCACAAAAAATAAAAAATAAAATAAAATAAAATGGGAGCCGGGCATGGTGGTGCACGCTTGTAATCCCAGCATTTGGGAGGCTGAGACCGGAGAATCCGGGTTTTCAGCCAGCCTCAGCTGCCTAGTGAGGCCCTCCGCAACTTAGTGAGACCCTGTTTCAAAATAAAGAATAAAAAATAGGGCTGGAGGTGTAGCTTGGAGTTAGAATGCCCCTGAGTTCAATCCCCAGTACCGCAAAAAAATAAATAAATAAAAATAAAATAAAATGGGTTGGAGCCGGGTGTGGTGGCGCACGCTTGTAATCCCAGCATTTGGGAGGCTGAGACCAGAGGATCCAGGTTCACGGCCAGCCTCAGTTGCCTAGTGAGGCACTCTGCAACTTAGTGAGACCCTGTTTCAAAATAAAGAATAAAAAATAGGACTGGGGGTATAGCTTGGAGGTAGAATGCCCCCAGGTTTCATCCCCAGTACCACAAAAAATAATAAATAAATAAAATAAAATGGGTTGGAGGTATGGCTCAGAGGTGAAATAGTTCAATCCACAGTACCAAACAAAGGAAACGTATTAGCCGGGCATGGTGAAGCATGCTTGTAATCCCAGCACTAGGGAGTCCAAGACAGGAGGATCCAGGTTCAAGGCCAGCCTCAGCTACTTAATGAGGCATGGTAGCACATGCCTGTAATTCCAATGCTTGGGAGGCTCAGACAGAAGAATTGCAGGTTCACAGCAATTTAGTGAGGTCCCTCTACAATTTAGTGAGACCATGTTTCAAAATAAAAAATAAAATAGAGCTGGGGGCATAGCTTAGAGGTAGAATGCCCCTGGATTCAATCCCCAGTAACTAACACACACACACACACACTTACTTTAAATTTAACATTCAGGAGCATATGTGTGATATGACTAACACAGTAATTTTCAGCATCTTTATATATATTATCATTTTAACAGATAGGAAAACATGAGGTACAACAAGGTTATATAACCTGCTGAACGCCAGACAGCAAATAATTTTGAACTTCAAATTATGTGCTTGCTTTCTCATTCAAAATACCACATTTTTTTCTTTCTTTTTTTTTTTTTTTTTGGTACCAAGGATTGAACTCAGGGACATTCTACCTCTGAGCTACACCTCCAGTCCTATTTTTTATTCTTTATTTTGAAACAGGGTCTCACTAAGTTGTGGAGGGCCTCACTAAGTAGCTGAGGCTAGCGGTTAACCCGGATCCTCCTGTCTCAGCCTCCCAAGTACTGGTATTACAAGCATGCGCCACCATGCCTGGCTATATATCATATTAGATACTCAACTCTCTCTCTCTTAATACAAAAATAACTAATGGAAAAACTCCAAATCTAGCCAAAATAGGAATTTTCCATTTTCTTATGACCCTATTGCAAATAACATTTCAACAACTAAAACCTACTATAACAATGTATAAGTAGGTGACCAGGTAATTTACTATTCAAATGGGACACTTTTGAGAACAAATAAAAAGCTATTGATAATTATATTGGGATAACAGGCATGACCCAGGATTGTTCTGGGCAAACTGGGACATATAGTCATCCCATTTATAAGCTGACTTTGCTATTTAAAAAATGAAAATTCTTATTTTTATTACAGCATTTTTAAAGTAACCATTTAAAACAAAGGATTATTAACAAATGTTGCAAGAAAGGGTTAACATTCAAACAGTTTAAACAATCAGTTTGATTCTGGCTTTATCTCTGACAGTTCTGCTTAATGTAGCAATACTGTGGCTAGAAAGATTTGGAGTTAGAAAACCTTGTTTGTTTTTTCAAATATGACCTATTTATAAATATGAGCATTAACAGCTGACAAGACAGCACACTAGAAAAGGATTCCTGCTTAGTTCTTCAAAATATTTCATAAATGGAACCAGGCATGGTGGCACACATCTCTAATCCCAGTACTTGAGAGACTGAGGCAAGAAGATTGCAGATTCGAGGACAGCCTCAGCAAGTAGTGAGACTCTTATCAATCCAGTGAGAACCTGTTTCAAAATATAAAAAATAAAATAGGACACCAGGTGTGGTGACACACACTTGTAATCCCAGTACTTGGGAGGCTGAGACAGGAGGATCGCAGTTTTGAACCCAGCATTGGAAACTTAGTAAGACTCTCAGTCTAGCAAGACACTGTTTCTAAATAAGAAATAAAATCAGGCTGGGGTATAACTTGGAGGTAGAATGCCTCTGGGTTCAATCCCCAGTACCAAAAAAAAATAAAACAAAAAAATATAATAAAATAGGGCTGGGGATGTAGTTCAGAGGTAGAATACCTCTGGGTTTAATCCCCAGTACAAAACAAAACAAAAAAAAAGCTCATTTGACTAAAAACTCTCAAAGTTTGTACTATAATCTGAAATTTATAATTCTTATAAAAAAAATACACGTTCTAAGCCGGTGTGGTGGTGCACACTTGTAATTCCAGTACTTGGGAGGCTAAGACTGGAAGATCATAGGTTCAAATCCAGCCTTAGCAACTTCGCAAGGCTTTCAGCAACCTAGTGAGACCCTGTTTCCAAATAAGAAATAAAATCGGGCTGGGGATGTAGCTTGAGGTAGAATGCCTCTGGGTTCAGTCCCCAGTATCCTCTCCAAAAACAAAAACAAAAAACAAAACACATGTTCTGAAATGAGTTTGAAAATTCTGTTTAAATATACTAGAGAAACCAAGTCAACAAAATAAGATATTTTCAGTCTTAGCCGGATTTTAGTCTCCACATGAATATTTTCCATTTGAGTGTCTTGGCAGATTCTGTTGGATGAACCTCAAAAAGACTTGAGTGTAAGAAGAAAAATACCCCAGGACCCCACACAGTCCATATAAATGTTTCAGTGTTGGCCTTTCCCACGGAAGTGGTTCCAGAATCATCATGTAAGGCACAGTCATATACAGAGTCACAGAAGAGTATCTTAGACTAAACCTAACCTGTCTGGGCAGGACAAAGAGTAGGGCTTTTTAGCTCTATAGCAAACACTCTCCTTGTCTCCCAAACTCATTTACTCAGTCTTCCCTGGCACAAACCCAAGCTGTAAGCACTGCCCAAAACTAGACCAGACATTGACATAATGACTAAAAAAGAAAACAAGACAATGTTCAAAGAATATTTTAAAATACTGTTGCTCACTGAAAAGTGCACAAAGAAGCCAGAAGATCTATCTTTGGCTCTACTGCTGTCTAAAAGGGACATATCACTTCAACTTGGACACAAGGTCCAAAATAAAGAAAAAAATTAAATACTGTGTAAGATTCTATTACACTCCTGATATTTTACATTTTCCTATGTCTTGCATATTTAACTCAGCCTTCAATTTCCTATTGGCCCACCTAAAAATGACAAAACCAGGCTAGGGATGTAGCTCATGGTAGAATGCTTATCAGGCATGTGTAAAGCCCTGAGTTCAATTCCCAGCACCCAGCAAAATAAAAAAGACAGAAGCATTAACTTATCAAATATGTACTATCACTTCCCGAATGAAGACCAGTTGGATTCTGATTTACATAGCAAAGGATAAAAGCTGTTCTCCAGGGGTAACTAGTTACAAAGGCTGTAAAGTTAGATTCTTCATCAGTAATAATAAAGTAGTAGTAGAGTAGAATGTAAATGATAAAAGTCAGGCTATTCCCAGCCGAATCATTAAAAACTGTAAGCTTCAAAAACAGGGGAAAAAAAAAAAAGCTTTTGTTTAAACAAATGTCCAAGGCAGGTGTGGTGGCGCACGCTTATAATCCCAGTATTTGAGAGGCTGAGACAGTAGGATCGGGGTTCTCAGTCAGCCTCAACTACTTAGTGAGGCCCTCCACAATTTAGTGAGACCCTGTTTCAAAATAAAGAATAAAAATAAATAGGGCTGGGTGTGTAGCTCAGGGGTAGAATGTCCCTGGGTTCAATCCCCAGTACTGCAAAAAAAAAAAAGTCCAGAGCAGAAAAGAAATGGAAGATAAGTAACTCTGACAAAGGCCCTCAATTACGTGTTAGCCACTGGTTTGATTTCCAATCCTGTATTTTTTCATGGTCCTATTGCTATATTTTGCAGCATTTTAAGTGTCCTGTAAAAGCAAAAACACTGGACACATCAGATTTTGATAACATGTAATCACTATTCTCTCCAGTAAAGAACTGATAATACCTATCTTCTGGGCTACTGTTTGAGCAAAAAATTGGAACATGCCTAACATTATGATTAATAAAAAACTAAAGATAAGACAACTGAATTAACAGAAGTCCTCACTGGGAACTTTCAAAACTGTGACCAAGCCAGGTGGGGGGGTCGCACACCTGTAATCCCAGTATTTGAGAAGCTAAATCAGGAGGATCGAAGGTTCAAGGACAGCCTCAACAACTTAACAAGACTCTCAGTAACCTAGCAAGATCCCGTTTCCAAAAAATAAAAATAAAAGGTTTGGGGGTGTAGCTCGGAGGTAGAATGCCCCTGGATTCAATTCCCAGTAACACACACACACAGTGACTAAACCAGGTGTGGTGGCACATGCCTGTAATTCCAGTACTTGGGAGGCTGAGACAGGAAAATCACAGGTTCCAGACCAGCCTCAGCAATTGAACAAGACCTGTTTCAAAATAAAAAAGGCTTGGGATGTGGCTTGGAGGCAGAATGCCACTGGGTTCAGTTTCTAGAACAAACAAACAAAAAAAAAAGTGAACTTGTAGAGTTGCTTCACTTCCATAAATATAAAAAGCAAGTTCCTTGCAGGACTAGAGGAAGAAAAGCAAGAGTTACTATAGATGTCTCACAATACATTTTATAATCTTTGTACATAGAAGCAGCTTTTCCAAGAAATTTAAATAATATATTGTTTCAATAAAGTCATCATGCAGAACACTAGATCATGGAGATCTGGATTCAGTTCCTAACTTTCTCATTAACTGATTTTGCACAAGGGTCTCAACTTCTCTTGGTCTCAGTTCTTCAGGTAAAAAATATAGAAGCTTAGTCAGGCGTAGTGGCATATGCCTGTAATCCCGGTTCTTGGGAAGATGAGACAGGAGGATCTCAGATTTGAGGACAGTCTCAGTAAGTAGTGAGCTTCTCATCAACCTAGTGAGACCCTGTTTCAAAACAACAACAACAACAAATAGGGATGGGGATGTAGCTTGGAGGTATAATTCCCCTGGGTACAATTTCCAGTACTACAAACAAAAAAAAGTAGTAACTGGTTTAGGTAACAGTTGAAAGAGCTGTTTTTCTTTTCTTTCTTTTTTTTTTTTTTTTTTTTTTTTTTTTTTTTTTTTTGCGGTACTGGGGATTGAACTCAGGGGCATTCTACCTCCCAGCTATACCCTCAGCCCTATTTTTTATTCTTTATTTTGAAACAGGGTCTCACTAAGTTCCAGAGTGCCTCACTAGGTAGCTAAGGCTGGCCTGGAACCCCGATCCTCCTATCTCAGCCTTCCAAATGCTGGGATTACAAGTGTGTGCTACCACACCCGGCTGAAAGAGCTTTTTTCAAGTCATGTCACTATAGTCCAAGACTTTGTAAAACATAAACATCTTGAAGAAGCATAAATTAACCTCTATCAGTTATCTACCTTTTCAAAATATATCCAAATAAAAGTACTGTCAGCCAGGCATGGGGGTGCACGCTTGTAATCTCAGCATTTGGGAGGCTGAGACGGGAGGATCCAGGTTCTCAGTCAGCCTCAGCTACCTAGTGAGGCACTCCGCAACTTAGTGAGACTCTGTTTCAAAATAAAGAATAAAAAATAGGGCTGGGGGTATAGCTCAGAGGTAGAATGCCCCTGAGTTCAATCCCCAGTACAAGAGTACTGTCAACTTTAAAACTATCTTTTGAAAATAACAAGTATTCAACCCCTACATTAAAAGATACATACTGCTATCACTTGCTAAACAGCAAAAGCTTTACATTTTGATGTTTCTCCAATGAAGAGTAGCCAGGAAGATGATGACAACTGAAAATGAATCCATGCATAGCACATGCTTATGTTATGTATAAGGCCCTGAGTTCAATCCCCAGCACCAAAAAAAAAAGAAAGAAAGAAAAAAGAATTCACATAAAAACTATTGTTTAGAGAACATTTGACCAGCACACCTAATTAGCACCAGTCTGTTGATGATAAGGAAAAAGGATGTAAGAATAGGGAGGAAAATTAACTCTTGGTATAACATTATTCTAATTTATTCTAAAATACTGTTAGCTCTAAAAGCTAGATTTATAAAAGCTTAGCTAGCTCATTCAATAGAGCATGAGACTCTTAAAAGCTAGATTTATATACTCCAATGTAACTTACTGTGAAACCTTTCCATGTAGGTTTCTACATTTTAGCACCCAAGTTTTTCCTTCTGCATAACATGTATCCTTTGTCTGTGTTAGTACATAATTATGCAATTTAGGAGAGTCTGTCCAAATTCAACAGTTGCATTTTACCTTATCTTATCTGAGAATTAGGTTCTAAAGATATCTCTTAAATATTGTGTAGTCAAAATTACCAGGACTTAAGTCCCTGGAAACTCAAAGCTCCCCACATCTATTTCTCTTCATATTTGTGGTGGAGCCTACCTTTCTTTGGGACAATGAAGGGTAAGGTAATACTCTAAAAGAGACAGATAGTGGATTGCACACCTATAATCCCCAGATACTTGAGAGGCTGAGGCAAGATGATCAAAAGTTCGAGAGCAACCTGGGCAACCTAGAAAGACCCTGTCTCATAATAAAATTAATAGGGCTGGGGATGTAGCTCACTGGTAGAGTGACTCTGGATTCCATCCCTAGTATCACAAAAAAAAGAAAAAGAGGGGCGGGGCAGGGGAAGAAAAGGGAGAAGGGAGGGAGAGAGACACAGACTATGGTCAAAACACTAGGTAAGGAAGAGAATTTACCTCTCTCATAAGCATTTCAATTTGTGTAAATTAAATATCCAGTCGAGACACACAAAGTGGACGATTTCGTTACACTATCATCATTAGCCATAAAAGAACCTTCAAAACTCTGGAAGCACGATTGGGGAGTGGGTCCAGTCTGAATGCTTTCCGTATGTGCCTGCTATCTCACAAAATTCATTTCACTTGTGCCTCTCAGATAAAAGTGGGTAAACAGATGGTACCTTCGAGAACCAGAGTACTAATTCCAGTCATAGGCAAACATTTTAGAACCACAATTTCACAACTTGGGGGCAATCAACCTGCAGAGAGGGCCAACTTTGTAAGTCTGCTCATGGCCAATCATGAAGTTCTGTCAGGAGGCTTGACACGCAGGCATGGACACACACTGCCTGCCAGGTTCTCTCCAGCCCTAGGTCACCCCGGGGAGGAGGGGAAGCGGGAAGGAGCTACATTTTTCACGAGAAACGCGCTACACAAGGAGGCGACCTTTAAACCCTGGAATCTGGGCGAGGGTCACCTGAAGCAAGGGGCGACTGGCAGGACACCGCCAGATGCCACAGACCCAAAACTTCTGGGGTAAGCAGAAATCAGAAACGCCCAGATAAAAAGTGCAGGGAGAACTCCAAGCAAGCGGGGGCGGGCAGCCAAGGGAGGCTCCGGACCACCCGGGAGAAGGGGCGACAGTTCTCCAGCTCTTGGGAGGTGACTGCCAGGGCAGGGCGCAGCTGGCGGGTCCGCCAGCCCATTACCTGAGGGACATCATGCTTCGCCTTCCTGCCCCGCGCCACCCTTCCTGCCGCGTGTCCGATGCTCCGCGTCCGCTCCAGCAGCAGCAGCAGCAGGTACCACGGCAGCTGCTCGGTGCTCTGGCACTGGGCGACCGGGAGCGCGTCCTCACACACCCCGCGCGCGGGCGGCCCCCAGCAAGCGGCCCCGCGCGCTGATTGGCGGGGCCAAGGAGGGCGGACGCCCCGCCCCCAGCCGGCCGGGCTCTCGGCTCTGCTCAGCGGGTCCGGGCGAGCAGCCTGCTCCGCTAGTGTAGTCCCCTTGGCCGGCGGGTTAGTGGACCGGCGAGCCGGATCGGGGGCCATCTTGAGTCCTGGTAACAGCGTCCCCCGCTGGCCTCTGGGCTCGCGGAGCTCAAGGGTGGGTGCCCGCCTCAAAAATGGCCGCGCCACCGGCAACTGGTTTCGCAGTCACATGGCCACTGTCTACCTCTGAAAGCTAGGTCTCTTTAACAGCCCAGGGGAAAGGGACGCTGTCACAGCAAACCGCAGAGAGAGTTTAACAGCCTGCAAACTCATCTGCAGACTGAAAGCAACCACCTGGGAAACAGCAGCCCTGAGGAAAATCGAACGCGTAGCAACAGGGTGGCTACTGCAGCAGGACTGTGCTAAATTCCAATCCCCAGCCTTGGGCGTCAATTGCCTACTCTGAAGGTCCCAAGTGTTCTTGAATTTAAAAACAGTTTACTTTGCAAGTGTCCAGCATTCACTCTAAACATTGTAATCGGAACTTATGCGGGTGAGACCTGTATCCGGTATTTTTAGCGGGTTCCCAGGTGATTCAAGTACACATTTAAATTTGCACAAGCTTGGGCCAAACTACCTCCCTCTTGGTTGCTTTCCTCAGAAGTATGCAAACTAGGTGTGGTGGCTCACGCTTGTAATCCCAGTACTTGGGAGGCTGAGACAGGAGGAGAGCAGGTTCGAAGCCAGCCTCAACAACTTAATGAGGCCCTCCACAACTTAGTAAGACCCTGTTTCAAAATAATGAATAAAGCTGGGCATGGTGGCACACGCTTGTAATCACAGTACTTGGGAGGCTGAGACTGGAGGATCCGGGTTCTTGGCCAGCCTCAGCTACTTAGTGAGGCCCTCCTCAACTTAGTGAG
>PVLC010050013.1:0-10247 GCA_004027655.1 Graphiurus murinus | reverse complement strand
TGTTGACTCCCTGCTAGATTCAAACCCCAAGCTCTGCTTCAGTACCTTTCTATGCCCTGGATGTGCCTAGCATGGAGTTGTAAGCAGAGAAGAAACCAGAAGCATTTGTAGAGAGCTGATCCAGGCATTTGCCCTCCTGCCGCCCCTGGTCTTGCTACGCAGCCATGATCTCTTCGGTCTGTTGCTCTTGGGGCCACGTGCCCTTCCCTTTCCCTCACTTTCGTTTCTTACTCTGCAAATGGAAAGTCTCAATTAGCCGCTAGGCCTGGGAACACTGTCCTAGTTAACTAAACGAATGATGAAAACTAACCCAAGAGTAATCAGTAAGGCTTTTTCTGGTTTCTCTGAAAATCCTCATTGTTGCACACATTTCTAAATACAGACGCACCCATCTGTCCTGGGAACAGGAACATAAAGGACAAGGCTGAACTCCTCCTCCATGGCCAAGGATCGGGACGGGACCGCCCCTCCTCACTCCAGCCGTCTCTCCAGGGTGTCCCCACCCTGGGGGGCAGATACCCAAGGACCCGCTGATCACGGAGCAGGTCTGTGCGCCTCCGGTCAACTTCTCTTATCTGACTTTGGTTACATGGGTCCAGGGTGACCAAGGCTGTGTTTCTATTCGGGAGAGGCAGGCTGGTGAAGAGCAGCGGTAGCGTGGAGATGAAGGGACCTGGACAGCCTCGCTGAGGTCTCAGCAGTGCAGGGCCGCCATCAACCATGCAACAAACCCGTGTGTGTCCATCTGGGTGTTAAAGGGCAGGGTGACTGCAGAAAGCAGGCTGTCACGGGCGGGCCACATCTCCATGGGGATGGGCACCGTGGGCCAGGGACTCTCCCGGAGTCTGAACCTCCGTGTCTTTGCCTCTCCACACCTCCAGGAGCCTCTGGGAGATCTTAGGCATTGTCCAAGCCAGGGCAATTCCAGGCCCAGCTGCCTGTTCAGGGCCAGCGTGGCCTTGGCACCCGTCACAGGGAGAGGTTTTCCCACTCTGCGCTCTCTGACTCTTTGCAGGACTCCACACCAGCAAACACCAAGGCACAGGGCGCCAAAGCCACCACCCTGGTCCCAGACCTGAGCAGCCGTGGCACCAAGACAGCCGGTCAAGAGTCCTGGTTCCAAGTCCTCTCTCACCATGTAGACCGGCAGGGAACAGGACGATTCAGGGGACTCGGACTTCAGAGGAAGAGACAGGGAACTTTGGGCTTATGAATCCGCCCTGGAGTCCCAGGTGTGATTAGTACTAATTGTGCTGCTACCTCCAGCACGCACACACACACACACACACACACACACACACGGGTACTTACATGCATGCACATGTGTGTGCACACACACCTTTACACATGCACACGCATACCCCCCACCCCCCAGGGCCACACACCACACCCTGCCTTCATCTGGATGGAAAGGAGCCTGTATTTACTCTCAGCACTGCAGTCTTGCAGATCCCCGGCATGATTTATGGCCTGCGCTAACACAATATCTGTGTGCATCACCAGAGGACGCTTAATTGATGAGAGAATTGTCAGAAACGATTCCAGGTGTGCTGTGGGGTGGATTTTTTAAAGGCAGCTCACATGGGGGAAAGAAACATTTCTTGGAAATAAAATGCCCTCGCATTATAATTTGTAATATTTCCTGAAGAAATCATCTCCCTAATTTTTCCATCTGGGATTCTGGAAATTAATCTCTGTTAGGTGACCAGGCGGTTCTCAGCAATGAGGCACATTAAAGAGTACACACGTCTAATACCCAAAGACAAGGGAGCAATTTGAAATCCCCCAGGAAGAGGGGCCTCCAGGCTCAGCCAGCTGCAGTCTGGGGAAAGCGGGCATTTCTGTGAGGGGCTGACTTCTGCACTGAGGGTTGAGGAGCAGAAGGCTCCGGGGCCTGGGGTGAGGGGAAGGACAGGGTCAGGGCTGGGTGGCAGTGGAGACCTCCTGGCAGTTGACACTAGGAAGCAAGGGGGGTGCTGCGTCTGCTGCACACCTGCCCCTGAGCAGCAGCGGCCTCGGGCCTACTGCTCGGGCCTGGCTCTCTCTTGCACTGCCTAGGCTGGACTGAAGCACCCAGCTAGGGGACAAGTGCTCTTCATCCCGTTCAGATGAAATAAAAGTGGCGGAACCTGGCACCTGTCTGGAGAAGGAGGTAGCAGTGCGAGGTCCAGTGGGGCTCAGAGCCCCCCCGAGCTGGGGCCAGGGCCCCAACGGGACTGAGAAACAGGGAGCAACACGGGGGTGCCCTGCACCTTCCCCTGGGGCCATGAGTGGGTCTCATGCATCCGACACAAAGCCCAGTACTGGGGAGAACCCAGGCTTCCTGCTGCCCAGACCTGTGCCAAAGGGCCTCGGCTATGGATAGATATGGAACGGCCCCTTGGAGAGCTCATAAATTGGTGTTGGAGTTGATATAATTAAGTCTTGAGGACTGTAATCCCAGCGGCGGATAAATCCATTGTAATGGGTTTACCTGCGTGCTACCTGGTAGGCTGGGAGGGTGGGGCTGGAGGTGGGTCCCTGGGGGTGCAGCCTTGGGGATTCTATTTGGTTCCTCCTCCCCCTGCCCCTGCACCTCTGCCCGGCTCCCCCTGACCACACCTGCACTGTTCCTCGTGGGCACCATCATGACCGTGCTTTGTGGGTGAGAAGGGAAGGGGAAGGAGAGCCACTGGCCTGCACTGGGCAGCAGAGCCAGAAGCAGAAGCTGCTCTGCTGCCCAGCCCGGACCCTAACACCAGGCCACAGCCCAAGACACAGCGCCCTGAGACCACTGGACAAACACATCCCAAGACAGCACATCCCCGACAGCTCCGCAGGGGCTGAGCTCCTCACAGGCTCCTCTGCTGAGCCCCTGTCCTGCCTTTGAGCTGTCCAATCAAGGTGTCCCACCTGTACACCTTGGCCGTAGGCATGTCCTCCATCTTGAAAGCCGGAAGTGGCAAGCTGAGTATTTCTGGCAGAATCCCTCTGCCCTCTTGCCTCCCAGCGCTACTTATGAAGACCCAGGTGCTCCCACGAGCCACCTGGAGGACTCAGAGTTCCCTGTCTGGAGATCCCAGGCCTCCTGACATCTGCAGCGTCCTTTATGCACACTGCAGCTTCCAGGGGAAGGGACATGGATGTCTTGGGGGCCATTGTTCTACTGGTGTCCCCAATGAGAGAGAAGGCTTAGAAGACAGCAGATGCACACTGCGCGGACCACAGTTGCCAGCGAAGACGGAAGAACGCAGTGCTGGTTGAAAGGCCCATCCCAGACTAGTACCCACGTCCCTGGATCCAGCCAGACCTGAGCTCACTGGGCCAGAGGGTCCCCACTAAGCTCCCCAGAACCCATATCCTCAGGGACACAGCGATCACTGCACTGAGCCAGGACAGACTTGCGGGCCCAGCCCTGACCAGCCTCCATGGCAAGCCCCTCTCAGACCCTCTCTGAAACGTCAGGCCCAGCTCTTGAGCGTCACACGTGCAGATCCTAGTCTGGCACGACCTTGGGCAGCTCAGAGCCTGGCAGACGTTGGTGTGTCCGGCACCATTGGGGTACAGGTGAAGAGAACACCTGGCAACAGCTGGCTGGCATCCAGGAAAGAAAATGGCAGGTGGGGTGTTGCCTCAGGTCGCTGGTTCCAGGACAGCACGGCCTTGGGCTCCAGGCTGTCCCCGGCTCAGTTACCTTCCCTCTTTTGAGGTGGACTTGATTCTTAGGCCACCCGGTGACCAGGCAGCTGCAGGCTTGCTTGCCCCAGGAAACAACAACAACAAACAGAATAACAAAGTATGTGCCTCCCTTCCCACAACCCAAGCAAAATGACCAGTGTCTCCATGGCTCAGAAGCCACCACAGGGTCACACTGGGCGGGTCATGTAGCGTTACCTGCTCCTTCCCAGGAAGGTTTGGAGCCCACTGCAAACAGAGCCTCAGCTGAGAGCAGGAGACGGCGGCTCTCAGGAGAAATCAATTCCCACAGGAGAAAACGGAGGACCAAGGCAGAAGAGGCCAGCACCCAGCTCCTTGGGCTCAGCGCTGACCTTCAGCACAATGGTCTACAGCTCTGCAGCTGCGGCCCCAGGGCACACTGCGGCCTCAAGTGCGGGGATATGGCGGGTGCCTCTGGAATCTGTGCTGCGGGCTCCTCCGACGTCCCTCCAGGGCAGAGTCCACCCGAGGGATGCAGCATCAGGCCCCAACCAGGAACTGGATCTTGACTCCAGAGAGAGAAAGAGCTGAGGCGTCCCCGGCTGTCCTGACACACGACTCTCCTTCCTGATGGAGTGCCTGAGCTGAGGAAGCCGACGTACACGCCTGGGATCTGGGCGAAGAGCTGATTTCCCACACACCGGGTAACGGGTGTCTTGAGAGTGCAGCTAAGCCGTGAATATTAAAAATAAAACGTGCTCAATCGATGGGGTATTTGTCTGCGGCAGAACGGTCCTGGCCAGCTCTCAGGGCTTAATTACTGTCATCAGAGTGTGGCTTTCAGAAGAGGGTGTCTTCTTGTGCATTGATCCGCCCCGGCGGTCAGGGGCGCTCAGAGAGGAGAGGCTGGGGCCGCTTTCCTACTCCGTATCGGGAACACGTCGGGATCATCCGAGCTGAACCACCGCGCATTGATAAGCCGCTGAGCTAAAATCGCCGGCGATGGCATGATTGATCGCCGCGTATTAACTGAGGTTATTAGAGCGAGGAAATATGATACTTCCAACACCTCCTGCCGCGCTCAATTTAACAATCTATCTTCGCTTCCTTTGTGTTTTTCTTCTGTGGGGTCTGTTTTTTCTTTTCTTCTTCCTCTTCTTCTTCAATTAATTACAGTCAATTAAAGGATGAACAAGATGATTTTCTTGCTGTGCCTAAAGAGATCTCCTCTTGGGGAACCATTTTGTGCAAAATGGCCCCAGTTCATCCTGGCGGGCTTTGTTTCTGCTGGCGGGGAACACAGAGCAGCAGAGAGACCAGGAGCCATCTCAAGTCTCCTCTAAGAACCTGAACTGAACATGTGTCCACGATGGCCCTACCCCAGGGCTCTCTCAAGTCCTGGTTTCGGAGGGCTGACGTCCTCTGTGTCCTTGGGCAGGACAAGAAGGGATAGAGGGTGGCTGGTGGTCCCACTTGGTTTCAGAAAAGAAAGGTCACGTGGCAGCCTGTGCCTTTCTAGACCTTCCTCTCTACTCATGACGTGGAGTTTTCTGGGCCCCGGAGGAAGGACAGGAAGTCAACCACTGAACATTTGGAACTTCTGTGTAAGTGGAGGGCAGATGGGGCCGCCCGGCTTTCCAAAGCACCCCAGTCCTCAAGCCACTTGGACCGTGTTTCCTGGCTTATGTTGCCTTGGGAGGCGGCTCTATCCTGTATTCTAGAAATATCCCCTTGGAACAAAAAAAAAGACACCACTGAAACCTCGCTGCTTGGCGTTCAGTCTCTCTGCAATACACTTTTGTGGTCCCCCCTGCGGCATGCACAGAGCTGTAGTGGTGGTGGGCTGGGGCGGGAGCCAGGGTGCCTGTCCCCCAGCAGGACAGCGGCTCTGGGAACAAGCACTGTTATAGATCTCGTGCCTTGAATCAGGGAAGGTCATCCAACACCATCAGGCCTCCCTCCTAACTCCCATGTGTACAAATTCCATGAGATCAGCTTACCTGTGAAAGCCCAGGAGGGCGCCCTGCCTGTCATAGGCGCTCGAGGGACACTGGCTACCAGCCCAGTGAGGGACGACCAGCTCCATCCCAATGACCCCACTCGAAGCAGGACTGGATCAGCGCCTCAGAGCACTCCGATGGCCATGTTCTCACGGGTCACCAGCTCAGCCGCTGATGCTGGATTCTTCACTTCAACTAACAATTCAATAGAGTCCAGGGCGGAGAATATTCCACTCTTACACAAGCCGCCTGCAGACACGGACCTCCAAGTCGGGCTCTACCGAAAACCGTGTTCTCCAAATTCTCTCCGGCATGCGAAGCTTCGGCTTCATTTATGGGTGAAGCTGGCTGGCTTCCTCCCTGTTATAAAGCAAAATATTTTTGCTCTTCCAGGGGTATTCCTTTCAAAACAACCCTTTTCTGGAGTCATTTCATATTTTTCTGCTGCTGTTCACTGGATTTCGGCTTTTGTGTTTTCTCTGTGTCGTCCGTAATGTTTCCCATTAAATTCCCCTTTTTTCCTCTTTTGTTGTGATAGCTTATTTTTCCCCCCTCAAACAAGCTTTGATCTCAAAAACCTATAAAGTGTTTTCTTCGGCGTGAAAAGGCCTGTGTTGTCACATACTTACCGGGGAGTGCCTGATGTTGACGTGTTGGGAGATGACTGTGGACAAAGTCGTTCCTCGGGGTGGTCTGGTCCAAGTACTCCCCCCGGTCCCGGAGGTGGTGTGGAGAAACAGGTCAGCGCCTCTTGGGGTCCCAGTGAGCAGCATACCCGGAGCCCACAGCAGCACCTCGGCTCCTTCTGGGTTCCTCGGTCCATCCAAGAACGTGAGAAGAAGAGCTGAGAGAGGAACCCAGGGACTTCCAAGATGGAGCCGCCCACAGCTCAGGGGCCATGGGAGTCGGCTTTAAGAGTCCAAACGCTAGTCGGGCACAGAGCTGGGTTTTGATTTCTGCTTTTGCGTTGAGGAGTTACTTAGCTGAATACATCCTCCCCCGCTATGAAGAGAAGATTATACACTAGTATTATCACTAGTATTATTATCATACTAGAGATTGAACCCAGGGGCATTTGTTTGCTTGTTTGTTTAGTTTGAAATAAGACTTCACTAAATTGCTAAGCATCTCTCTAAGTTCCTAAGGCTGTCCTTGGGTCCTCCTGCCTCAGTCTCCAAGTACTAAGACTACACCACGCCCGGCTCTCCATTATTTTCTTGTTGCTCTAATTGAACTAGTCAGTGTGTTACAAGCCAGAGGATACACAGGGGGAGGCAGTCCAGTGGCAGGTGCTTCGGGGCTGCGGGGCCCCTGGACAGGAGTGCCCATGTAGAGCACAGTCACCCCGGGTGTTTTGGGGGGCACTTTCTGAGTCTCTGGACATGCGCGGTGAGCTTGATGGGCAACTGCCTTCCCATTCCACAGATGTCAGAGCTGAGCTCAAAGAGTTTCCTGTGACTCAAATGGCTCCTCTAGAAGTGGCAGAAAGTCAGGCTGACCCTGAAGGAAGGCGTAGCCAGGCAGCAGGGCAGTGGTGACATTCTTGCCGGCCATGCGCAGGGCAAGGGGGTACAGGGTGGTGCCTGCTCTTCCCATTTCTCCACTGTCCCCATCCCCACATCCCTCCACCAGGTCTGTCCGCCTTCCCCTGGGGCCCAGCGGCACAGGGGGAGGCACTGCTGCTCAGACATTGCTGGGGACAAATTCTCTCCTGCACACAGAACACAAAGACTCTAGTTGACTCTGCTGCGAAACCGTAATCCCTGCAGCCTTTAAAACATGCAAAATAAAAATAAATTAATCACCCCCATCAGCATTTTATGGTGTGTTTATAATTTTTTATTTAAATGTTTAATCTCCTAAAAACAAGCTGGGCACAGAGAGAGAGAGAGAGAGAGGAAGCTGTTGATTTCCTCTGAAGAAATTGCCCTCCTTTAAGTGAAAGCAAACACGAGTTGGGGCGTCCCCAGAGAGGAGAGGGAGATGAAAGAAGTCACTCCCAAGTTCGCAGATCCAGCAATCGCTCTCTCAAAGCCGGAAACCCATGACTGCAGGGCATTGGGACGCCCTGAGTGGGTGGGGGGAGGGGCTGGATCTGGGGAAAAGCAAGCACACTGTCCCCCAAAATGACCCTTAAGTTAACAAGTCCCTAAGAGAAAAGATAGCAGACAGGGAGAGGCCCCAGGGGGCTCAGGGGTCGAGGACGGCTCTGTGAAGGAGCCCTCTCTCCTTTCCTGGCATTTCATTAATTTTTAATACCGATCACCATGGCCTTCAAGCCTTGCTCTCTTTCTTCCTTCTGCCATGCCTAGCGCCTGCCCATGCGGGCCCGTTCACCTGACTTCGAGAGGGAAAGGGAGCAATGGGCACCTTGGAGGTGGGTGGGATTCATCACCCGTGACCCTTTCCGCTTACGTTCCCTGCCCCCACCCCCGAACCCAACACTGAAAGGCATTCATTAGCTCGCACAAACAGGTGCCTCTGAACAGCAAACACTCAATTACTTTCGGTGTTTACTGTTGAGAAAACCACAGAAGAAAATGTGCGTTCGACAGACACATTCTGAAAGGTCTCATAAAAAAACGAGGCCGTTCCGCAGCGGCCGAGGGATGCCCTATAATTTTGTCAGATTTTAATCATCGCAGCCTACAAACTCAATATCAGATCCCTGTTTCTACCTCTCCCTGCTCTCCCAGTGGTCCTGGTCTTCTGTCCAGGTCGTCTTCCTAAACAGAGCTTTGAAATGCCTTGCCTTGCGGTCACCAACTCAGCTAGTGCCTCGGCTTGGGGTAAGGACAAAGGACACAGGAGATCTGCAGAGTGTCTTCCAGTTTAGAGTCCTTGCTCTGGAGCGTCCTGGGAAGTGTTTGCATTAGTTGAAGGCCTCTTTTTCTCCCTAACGACCTTCTGTCTAGTGACTCTGTGTCCCTCCCTTTCTCTGATCCTGGCCTCAGCCGGCCCATGCGTTGTGACCAATGGATGTGACCCAAGCAGAGGCTTGCAAAGACCCTCTGGCACTTCCCTCCACTCTCTTTGAGAACACACTCAGGAAGCCCACCAGAAACAAATGCAGAGATGCCTTGAGGACAGTGGCTAGCAGAAGCCATCCAGGACCCCCAGCGCCCAGCCTGCCTGCAGCCCACTGTAGATGCAACAAACCAGATCAGGAGAGCTGCCCATGGGAAATAGACATTAAGTGCTGGAATATTTGTTACACAGCATTATTAAGACATTAGGCAGCCGATACAAACACAATAGCTGCCATTCATGAAGCACTTATTGACTCAAGCATCGTCTCTGATACCATATGGACTCAATTCCCATCTGCCCAGCAATGCCCAGAGGCAGCGGACATTATTCCCAGTTTCATAGAGGAGAGTTCCTGCCTTGCATAGGAGGCAGGCACATGAGAACCTGGGCATGAGCCCAAAGTAGTCTGTCACCAAAACTGCCATCATCTTTCAGGGGACCATCTCCACAACTGACAGGCCACCCTGAGCATCACAGGCCATACATGTGAATGCCAGCAACCTCGGGCTGACGGAGAGGACGTGGCAGGCTCTGGGCCACGGCTCCAAGTGCTCAGCATGCTGCGAGCCTCCTCTGGAGTATTACGTGAGCAAGAGCAAAGCCCACCTCCAGTGTTCCAAGGAGACCTGTGTTCTAGCAGGTTCTATTTGCAGCTGCCCCTCTGTGTTTCATGGTCTCGGCTCATCCTCCTGCTACACTGTGCAATGAGCATGCTTCAGACTGACCCGCAGAGGCAGATGGCAGAAGCCCCATGCATCCTCCAGGACCCCAGAGGTCCCAGTGGTGGGGGAGGCGGCAGTCGCTCTCCACAGCAGGTCTCTGGCTAGAATCACTCCCCTCCAGCATGAAAGGGTTATACCTGCATTGGATCAGATTCATCCACTTCTGCTGTGCATATCTTCCAAGGCGGAGGCCAGGCACATTCCACTGAGTTCTGCTGAGTCCCTGAGAGATGTCCCACTGGCCTGGGAGCCGCAGAAGATCTGCAACCTTGTCACTCTTCTTCTTTGCTGGGTCTTTAGCTCCCAGCATGGTACTAAATAGGATAAATAAGTATTTGTTGATGAACATGGAGTTTTTCAAGCCATGTAAAGCAGCCCTCATACAAGCCCTTTACCCATACCAATGCTTCTGGACTTGGTTTTCTCCTTCGAATCCTCTGGGCTATTCTGAAGAAGCAGAATGCTCAGACCCAGCCCTGGAGCAGTGGCACAGGCTGGGTGGAGCCTGGGTGAAGCTCTCTGAAGTGCACCCAGGTTGGACCACCCCCCATTCCAATTCAAACACAGAATTCTGGCCAACTCCCTCTAGCCTCTTAATGTGAGGTCATCTTCTGGGGGAGACAGTGTGGAGTATCCCCAGGACAGCGCCCAGCAAGCTTCCTGTGAGAGGAGGAGGAATCTCACCACACCTCCAACCCTGCCTGCAGCTGGTTTTCCCTGACATTGTTCTCACAGGTAATGACTTCCAGGAGAACCAGTGAGCCGGAGCCTCTTAGACCCCAGGAGTGGCAGGGTGCCGGCACATCTCCCAGCTGCAGTCCTGCAGCCTCAGTTTCTCAGCCATCCTGCAAGAGCGCTC
>PVLC010050012.1:0-10299 GCA_004027655.1 Graphiurus murinus | reverse complement strand
AGGGTCACACCTGCCCCTCCCCCACCCCAAGTTGGCACAGGTGGGGGGGGCGCTGAATAGCTACCTTCTCCTCCAGTCCAGACCCTGCCGTCTCCCCCACCCCAAAGACTGGCCTCCAGCCACCTTCCACTCCTGCTGCCCACCACTCGTCCTCCACACAGCCCAGCAAGCTCTCAGCAAGGGAAGTCGGATCATGTGCTTTCTAGCTTAGAGCCCTCCAGCAATTGCCCCCCCCGCATGGGGCCTGGCCTCTGCCCAACTCATAGGCCCCAGATCCAGCACAGTCTGCCCCTCCAGCCCTGCCTAGAGACTCTGAGCACCCCCTCCCCCCCCAGCAACTCCTAGAACATACCAGGCCCTGGTACCAGGACTGCAGGCTCCATCTCTGTTTCCAGCTCAGAGACACCTGGGAGAGAAGAGGCTTTCCCTGACCACCCTGTCCACAGCCACTCTCATCCGAGTTAGCTGGTGATTTGCTGACATCTGCTTTCTGCTTTAATGTCTGTTGGCTTTCCCTTTCACTACGGCACAAGCTCCCCAAAGCACAAAGCAGAGACCTATCCACCTGGTTCTCTGCTACCCTTATCGTATCCCATAAATGCAGTAAATATTTGCCAAATAAAGCAAGCAAAGTTGGGTGTGGTGCTGCACACCAGTAATTCCAGTACTTGGGAGGCTGAGACAGGAGGCTTGTAGGTTCGAGGCCCACCTCAACAATTTAGCAAGGCCCTCAGCAACTTAGTGAGACCCTTTTTCAAAATAAAGTAGGGCTGGGGGTGTAGCTCAGAGGCAGAACACCCCTGGATTCAATTCCCAGAACCACTAAAAAAAAAAAAACCAAGCAAAATAGAGGGGCCTTGTTTCCAGTCTCTTGGTGTGGGGGGGAGGGGGGGACTGCCCACATTTGTTAGGCAATGAAACCAAAGCACAAATGTGAGCATCCAGTAAGGAAGACAAAGCCACCTCTCAGTCCCTCCCATTGCAGACGACCATGTTGTTAGCAGCTGTGCTGCGCCTGACTGAATTTGGGAAGGAAACTGGCAGTTGCGAAACCCCTTCCACCCGCCTGGCTCTGACAGGCGCTTCACATGTGTTATCTTGCTTTTTGTCACTTGATTTTGCACAGTCCTAAGTTGTGGTATTGCCATTCTATGGATGAGGAACCTTATCTGTGAGACCCACCGCTTGCCAAGGGCACAGAGAAGGCGGGGTGAGGCTGTGGCGCAAGTCCAGATCTGCCTTCTGCCGGAGCCCCTGTGCTTCCCGTAAGTTGGTGCTGGAAGAAATGCCAACAGGGCTCGGCATGGGTGCTAGGTGGTGTCGGTTACAGAGGAGAGGACAATCTTATTTTGATTTTTTAACTTTTTATTTTGATGGAATGTCAGGCTTCCCAAAATATCACAAAGAATTCTCATGGTCCCCTTGGCCAGCTCCCCTGAGTGTGACATCTTTCATAATCACAGTGCCAGTTACCAAAACCAACAAATTAACATCAACACAATACTATTGACTGCTCTCAGGCCTTATTCAAATTCTGCCAACCGTCTCCCTAATGTCCTTTTTCTGGTCTAGAATCCGGTCCAGGGTCCTGCAGAGTCTCCTAGTCTCCTCTTACCTGGAACATTTCTTTCATGGTGTTGACACATTTGGGGTAGTGGCCAGATATCTTATAGAATGACCCTCACTCAGGTTTGTCTGAGGTTTTCTCATGAATAAATTATGGTTATGCATTTTAGGCAGAAGTGAAATCATACCCTCAATGCATCATATCAGGAGGTAAATGATGTTTCTCTATTGTTATTGCTGAGATTCACTTTTTTGGTGGTGGTGGTGGTAGGGATGGAATCCAGAGCCTCGCACATACTAAGCAAGCGCTGCACCGCTGAGCTCCACCCCCAACCCTGAGATTAACTGTGGTCACTGGTTTCAGGTGGAGTCGGCCGGGTTTCTCCATTGCTGACTAATTAGTATCTTGTGAAGGAGATACTCTGAGACTATGCAAATATTCTTTCTCATCATACTCGAGTGACTTGCCCAGGGTCCAGGTGTTAGATTGTGCTCCTGTGTGTCAGCAGCCGTCAGTGTTGTTTATGTGTTCTGACCAGGGTGAGAGATGAAAAGCTAAGATAATCGGGGAAGGCTTCTTGCAGGGTGGCAGTTTGGACCTGGGCAGAGCCGAGGGCAGCAGAGGGAAGGGCATCCCAGTTAAGGGACCTGCCCGGGAGAAGGCAGGCAGGCAGGCAGGGATGCCAGTGTCTGGTGCCCTCCCACCATTGCTGCAGATCCCCTGGGGCCCCGCCTTTAGGGGCTCTGCACCATCTCAGCCTGGGAGCCACAGGGCTTGGAGCTAACACGTGAGACACCTGAGCTCAGCACTTTCTCCAGCCCAGGAAAGAAGGGTGTTTGCTGAGGGACTTTCACGGTCGACTCAGCCTCCTCAGTTGCCGACTCCTGTCCAGGGGATGCCAGCAACCAGATCTATTTCAGTCTCCACCTCTCCAAAGCCAATGCCTTGCCAAGCCTCAATAAATAAACGCTGAGGGAGTAAACAGGGAAGAAAGGAACCCTCTCCTCAAAACTGCTCCAAAGTGTACCCAAAGTGTCCATCTGATTTTTTGTAGTACTGGAAATGTGGTGGTAGAAAGGTCTTTTCTGTCAGACACCTGCCTCTCCCACCCACCTCATCATCTGCTATAGTCTGCCCTCTCTAAGACTATTTCAAATGATCAAATGGAGCCGGTTGTGGTGCCACATGCCTGTAGTCCCAGTACTTGGGAGCCTGAGACAGGAAGATGCAGGTTCAAGGCCAGCCTCAGCAACTTAATGAGACCCTCAGCAACTTAGTGAGACCGTGTTTCAAAATAAAAAAAGGGCTGGGAGTATAGCTCAGAGGTAGAACACCCCTCGGTTCCATTTCCAGTACTACAAAAAATCAGATGGACACTTTGGGTACACTTTGGAGCAGTTTTGTGACTTTAATAGGTCTTTAAGCTTATATGCCTCTTTTCATTTAATTAATTAATTAGTTTATTTATTTATTTAATCAGTGCTGGGGATGGAACCCAGAGGCATTCTACCTCCAAGCTACACTCCAAGCCCGATTTTATATCTTATTTGGAAACAGGGTCTCACTAGGTTGCTCAGAGCCTTGCTAAATTGTCGAGGCCGGCTTTGAACCTGCGATCCTCCTGTCTCAACCTCCCAGGTACTGAGATTACAATCGTGCACCACCACGCCTGACTTATTTATTTGCTTTTGAGTCAGGGTCTCACTATATTGCCCAGGCTGGCCTGTAATTCACAGTCCCCAGCCTCCTTAGTAATTGGAATTACAGAAATGCACCACCTTCCCTGACTTTATTTTACATTTAATTAAAAAATCGTTGTCCTCTGTGTTTTGCATTTACATTTTCAAGTAGTAATTTTTGTGCTGGTTGATTGTTAAAAGAAAGTAAAAAAGACCAGGCATGATGGCATACCTGTAATGCCAGTACTTAGGAGGCTGAGATAGGAGAATCCCAGGCTTGTGGCCAGTCTCAACAATTTAGTGAGACCCTGTTTCAAAATAAAAAGGGCTGGGGATGTAGCTTAGTGGTAGATTGCCCCTAGGTTCAATCTCAGGAAGGAAAGAGGGAAGGAAGGAAGGAAGGAAGGAAGGAAGGAAGGAAGGAAGGCCGGCCGGCCTGAGTGTCCAACAATAGAGGATTTTTTGAGGGGAGGTAAGGTGGAAGGATAATCTTATCCTGAACTACATGATTTATCTATCTATCTATCTATCTATCTATTTATTTATTTATTTTTATGGAACTAGGGATTGAACCCAGGGGCATTCTACCTAAGTGCTACACCCCTAGCCCTATTTTTTTTTTTTTTAATTCTTATTTTGCAACAGAGTCTCATTAAGTTGCAGAGGGCCTCACAAGTAGCAGAGGCTGGCCATGAACCTGTAATCCTCATGTCTCAGCCTCCCAAGTACTGGGATTACAAGTGTGCATGCATTACCATACCCGGCTACATGATTCTGAGAGAGAGAGAGAGAGAGAGAGAGAGAGAGAGAGAGAGAGAATGAATGAATATATGTTTCCCCAAAATATTGCATATTGAAGAAAATTCAAGTTTGACTGAAAGCTTGGCCCTGGGGTCAGTCAAATCTCCTGCCTTTATTCAGTCATAAATGTGCACCTACCTTGGACTCACTCTGGGTGCTGTTGAATTTCCATGCTTAGTGGGTCCCCCCAAATCCTGTGCTCCTGGGCATCCTGAACACTGTGCGTGGGGGCAGCAAGGATCAGAGCGTGCATATCCTGTGCACGCCTCCACACTTTTCCCCTCAGACTGCTCACAAATGCAAGTTCAAAGATAAACTCATTAAAAAGAATTTCGAGATGGGGCAGCAGACCATTAAATGGAACAGAGCCCTTCTGAGAACGAGCCCTAGGTGGCCACACAGGCCGCACACCTGTGAAGCCACCTCTGCGTCCGTCCGAGCACTCTATGTTGGGAGGACTCTGTCACTGACAGTCCCCTCTGTTCCCTGTGCTGGAATGATGTGTGTGTGTGTGGGGGGGGGGGATACAGTCAGCCCATCCAGCCTCACCTCTTGTTCCTTCTACTACCAAGCAACCAGAGTTTTCTATCTTCCCCAAATAAGCCCTGCCTTGCTGCCTCCCCATTGGTTCTCGAAGTTGTGTTTGCTGGACTGGCAGCAGCAGCATTGCCTGGAAGGTGATAGAAATGCACATTCCCAGGCCCCAGCCCAGACCGACTGAACTGGAAACTCTGGGGCTGAGGCCCAGGGCTCTGCTCCTGGGAAAGGCCATGCCTGCTAGACTTCCTCCACCACTGCCCCATCTGGAGTGTGTCCTCCCTCACTGTAACCCCTTTCCCTCCGGGTCTGTCCTGTGAGCTCAGTCTGCAGGCTCTGGGTGTGTCTGCCTCACCCTCCACCCGTCCTGAGTGCTGAGCAGGGTAAACAGTAGGCAGGCCGTACGTGATGGTGGGGCGGCTGGGGAGGTGGGGCCTGCAGGTCTTACAGGGATCCTGGGGAGCTGAGGGGCAGGGCTCACCCCACACCTTCTGCCCTCCAGGTACAGCCTGTACACCCGCACCTGGCTCGGGTACCTCTTCTACCGACAGCAGCTGCGCAGGGCTCGGAATCGCTACCCCAAAGGCCACTCCAAAACCCAGCCCCGCCTCTTCAACGGTGAGCCAGGCTGCCCCTGGCCGGCATCCCCCCGGCCGGGCCCCCCACCTTCCCTGCCCGCTCCCCCTAACCTGCCCCTGACCACTGGGCTCCCCACTCACTGTCCGTCTCTGTCCCCCAGGAGTGAAGGTGCTTCCCATCCCCGTCCTCTCAGACAACTACAGCTACCTCATCATTGACACCCAGGCCGGGCTGGCTGTGGCTGTGGACCCTTCAGACCCTCGGGCTGTGCAGGTGAGGGGCAGGAGGGAGAGGGGAGGCCTGGGGTCACCGTCCAGGGCTGGCGGTGGCCTCCCTTGCTACAGAGGGGCTGACCCTGGTCCCTCTGTGTCCCCAGACCCAGCATGGGGGAAGGGTGAGGGCCTTGGACATGGCTGGAAGAAAGGGGAGGCAGGACTGGGGAGCAGAGCAGGAGGGGGTGCTGGCCCAGGACTGTGGGTTTGGTCAGTTTTCAGACTGTCCCTCACCCGCCTGCCTCTCCCATCGGACCCTCTGCCTTCCCTGACCTCTGCCAGTGCCTGGGTCTCTCCGCCTTTCCCTCTCTTCCTTTACTTCTCAGTGTGTCTGTGTGCCAGTCCCCCACCCTCTCCCATGTGCCCCATGCTGGTATCCTTGCTCCTTCTCCATCTCCTCTCTCGGCTCTCGCGCTCTCTCCCTTTCATCCCTCCCAGCCCTCTTCTCCACGAAGCACCCACACCCTGTCTCTTTCTGCTTCTGAATCTTCTCCGTGTCTCCTCTCTCCCCAGGCTTCCATCGAAAAGGAGGGCGTTACCTTGGTTGCCATTCTCTGTACCCACAAACACTGGTAAGGGGCTGGGGGGAAGTTCTGGGGGAGCTCTCATCTTCCCTGGCCCACCTTCCTGGAGCAGGTCAGTGGTGCCAGGACTAGACTCAGAGAGGACGGCCCGGGCTGGATGTCAGGAAGTCAGCATGGGTGGGGACTCACCCTGCTGGGGAAGTCACTCGGCAGAGCAGAGACGGAGGGGAAGGGCCAGTGTCCTGCCACACACCTACTGGGCTTCTGAAGTCCCCTAGGAGGGCACAGTGGTCACTTATCCCCCATTTCTTGGGCATGTAGTAGATACCCGCTGTGTGCCGGGCACAGGAAACCTTGTGACCTCTTCCACCAAGGAAATCATAAGTCCGGTAGGGGAGCTACCCCTGCATAAAAGGACCTAACAGTTATAAGCATTCGGGTGGCAGGTGGAAAAGGGTACTGGAGGTGGAGGGACCAGGCAGGGTGTGGCTGGATCCACTGGGGGAATTTGAGAATCCAGAAAGATCAGTCAGCTACAATCATTGGCCAGGTTGAGGTTGTTGCAGGGGATGGGGTGACATTCTGCACAAAGGCCTGGAGAGACTGTGGATGACGGGGAGGCCCTGTTGGCCCTCAAAGCACCCTGCCCATCTCTGCCGTCCTGCAGGGACCACAGTGGAGGGAACCGTGACCTCAGCCGGCGGCACCGGGACTGTCGGGTGTACGGGAGCCCCCAGGACGGCATTCCCCACCTCACTCAGTAAGTCTACAACCCAGGGTCAGAATGGCCCTGCCACGGCCCTCTCCCTCACCCCAGCCTGCAGTTGAGTATTTCAGAGCACCAGCAGCTGGACCTTTGCTGACACCCTTCTTGGCTCTTAGAGGGGAGATCCAAGCCTGTGTGAAGATTGGCTCTGCCTGCCCCAATCTAACCCAGCCATGGTCCCCAAAAGAGGAAGGGGGAGGTTCAGATCCGGGACCCTGGGCAGGGGTGCCTCTCCACCCTCCTGCAAACGCCCAGCCCCTTGAGCCTGGGGTGGGAGCAGGGATCAGCATGGCACAAGCTTGAGTCCCTGTTCTCCCTGTTGCTTTGCTCCAGCCCCCTGTGTCATCAAGATGTGGTCAGTGTGGGACGGCTCCAGATCCGGGCCCTGGCCACGCCTGGCCACACACAAGGCCATCTGGTCTACCTGCTGGATGGGGAGCCCTACAAAGGTCCCTCCTGCCTCTTCTCAGGGGACCTGCTCTTCCTCTCTGGCTGCGGTGAGTTCCCCCCAAAAGAGGGGAGTGTGGGGAGAGGAGAGTAGGACAGAGGCCAGGGCAGCTGGGGTCCTGTGTCACACATGAAAGCATTGGTCCCAACACAGATGTCTCTCCCATCAGTGTCGCCTGGTTGTTTTTGTATATCCTCAAGACTTTCCATGGGAGGGTCGACAGAGGAGAGGATCCTATACCTGAGCAAAGACTCCGGGGCACCGGTTGTCACTGGTACATACAGTGACTGGAGGGACTAGGTTGTGGAAAGTGACAGGGAGATCCTGTGGGTGGGTGAGGATCCCAAGTCCCAGGCTGCACAGAGTCCCAGAGGGCAGCCAGTCTAAGAAGCACTCTGTGGAAAAGAGCAGCCCTCCACCTCCTGAGCTGGGGCAGCTGGAGTGCAGCCTGAGGCCCCGCAGCCCCTCTCCCTCCAGACGCCTCTTTGCACATGGAGAGTCAGGGGTGGGTGATTGACTGGGCCCAGCTCCCAGTAGGAAGGAGGGAGTAGATCCGTGGGTGGGCAGGGGCACAGGTGAAGGGCTGGTGGCTGGCCAGAGCTGCCCAAACTGGTCCCCACTCCTCTGTCTATACTTTACACCATACTGTCATCATTGTGTTCCTGACTCCCACCCAGGACGGACCTTTGAGGGCACTGCAGAGACCATGCTGAGCTCGCTGGACACTGTGCTGGGACTGGGAGATGACACCCTGCTGTGGCCTGGTGAGCCACCCTAACCCCTCTCCCCAACCCCATACTCCACCTGGCATAGGGCTATCTCTGCCCCTCGATTCCCTGGAGACTGATCCAACCCAGGTCCTGGCCCAGCGGTGCTGCAGCCCCACCTCTAGGGGTGGGGCAGGCTCTGGCCTCCCTTCTTCAGGAGCAGGAGGCTCTGGCCTCCCTTCTTCCTGTCTCTGTAACGTCTCTTTCTCGAATGCCACTGTCCCTGCCAGCTAGCCCTCAGCCTCTTGGGAGCTCTGCAGGACCCGGAGCATTCCGGAGGGGTGTCTAATTGTTCATTGCCAGAGGGCAGAACAGAAAATAACTTTTGCTTATCTGAGAAGTCAGTAAACCCATTCTGCATGTATCCACAGTTTTGTTGGGTTTTTGTTGTTGTCATCGTTTGTTTGTTGCTTACTGGGGATTGAACCCAAGTGCATTCTACCTCTAAGCTATACCCCCAACCCTATCAGCCTTATTTTTATTATTATTTTTTAAACAGTCTTGCTAGGTTGATGAGAGTCTTACTACTTGCTGAGGCTATCCACAAACCTGTCTTGTATTTTATAAAAATACCTGGCTCACAGTTTTGTACTTTATAAAAACATTCACAAGCCAGTTCATGGTGGCACATGCATATAATCCCAATACTTGGGAGGCTGAGACAGGAGGATTGCAGGTTCAAGGCCAGCACATGGTAACCTGGTGAGACCTTGTCTCAAAGAAATTAAAAAGGACTGGGACGTAGTTCAGAGGTTCAATCCCTGGTACCACACACACACACACTATATATATATATATATCTCAGAAATACCTCAGTTAATCCTCAGAGCATATCTTCACTCATTTGACAGATACTTTATTTGTACCTTACAGTACTCTGTTACAGGCACTGAGAACACATCAGTGACATCCATGCCCAACGGCATTATTATTTTCTCTTTTTGCCAAATTTAAAAACTATGGCTTGGTGCCATGCTGAGTGGTGGCAGAACTGGTACTATACACATAGGGTCCTCCAGGCTCCAGCTCCGTGGTCTCCCCTGCCCGCCTTGGCCTCGTCACTCCTGGCTGGCTCACACTCAGGCTGGAGAGCAGCTCGGGGTGGCTGGGGTTTCCTCGAAGCCTTCCCCTTGGTTATTGTAGGCCTGGGGCTGGGGCTGGGGATGACTTTTTCTTTTCTTTTTTTTTTTTTTTTTTTTTTTTTTTTTTTTTTTTTTTCGGTACTGGGGATTGAACTCAGGGGTATTCTACCTCTGAGCTATACCCCAAGCCCTATTTTTCATTCTTTATTTTGAAATAGGGTCTCACTAAGTTGCTGCGGAGGGCCTCACTAAGTAGCTGAGGCTGGTCTTGAACCCAGATCCTCCGGTCTCAGCCTCCCAAATGTTGGGATTACAACGCCAGGCGGGGATGACTTTCTCTGACCTCTCCCCCATCTCTGCTCTAGGTCATGAGTACGCAGAAGAGAACCTGGGCTTCGCGGGTGTGGTGGAGCCTGAGAACCTCGCCCGGGAGAGGAAGATGCAGTGGGTGCAGAGGCAGCGGCTGGAGCGCCGGAGCACGGTGCGGGGCTCGGGGATAGGGACCGCACGGGTTCTGCTGAGCCTGTGCCCACGGGCACCTCCACAAAGTCCTGCCCCTGGACCTAGGAGGGCGGGGGCCGGGGCAGGCTTTCCTCCTGGGGTCTCTCTTCCAGCTTCTGTCCATCCAGCCTGCTGCCTCTCGCCCACAGTGCCCGTCCACCCTGGGAGAGGAGCGCTCCTACAACCCGTTCCTGAGGACCCACTGCCTGGCGCTGCAGGAGGCGCTGGGGCCAGGCCCAGGCCCCACCGGGGACGAGGGCTGCTCCCGGGCCCAGCTCCTGGAGGAGCTCCGCCGACTAAAGGACACACACAAGAGCAAGTGATGTCCCCGGCCCTCCCCCAGCCCCACCTGCTCTGCCGTGGGGAAGCTGTCCGTAGCCTGACCCTTGCTGCCCTTCCCATCGCTACCGCCACCACCTCCATCGGCGCCCACCCCACACCGGACTTCATTCCCCCACACCGATCGGGGCCAGGGGAGGGGCAGGGATGAGCTCATGAAGAAGGGGTGGTCAAAGGCTGGGAGACGCACAGAGAGGCTGGTCTTCCAGGTGAGAGGGAAGGAGATGTCTCCTTGGGTCATCTCCAGACCCTGCTAGCTGGGAGAGCCCACTCACTCCCTTCCCCAACCCTGGGTCAGCAGAGAGGACGTGGAGGCCACTGTCAGCCCTCTCTCACGGGCCTCACTGTCATGGTAGCCCTAGGACCGAGGGTAGCAGGAGCCAAGACCAGGTTCAATCCATCTTTCGCCCTCACCTACCAGGGTTGGAAGAGACTCC
>PVLC010050011.1:0-10240 GCA_004027655.1 Graphiurus murinus | reverse complement strand
GAAAAATAACTTTTGGCAAATAGAATTGGAAAATAAAATGGAGAATATTCCCAGAAATGGAACCAAAATAAGAGACAACAATAGGGAATCTATTTCTGTATTCTAGAAAGGAGATTAAAAAATAGAAAACATGATAGCTAGATGTTGCACGCCTGTAATCTCTCTCAGTAACTGAGAAGGCTCAGGCAAAAGACTGCAAGTTCGAGGTGGGTAAGTTAGTGCCATCCTATCTCAAAATAAAATTTTAAAACAGGGCTGAGGATGTAGCTCAGGCCTCAAATCTGCAACCCCCCTGTCTCTGCCACCATGCCTGGCAGCATCTTGTTCTTATTTGTTTTTTAAGTTAGCACACCTAAATTCAAGGAGAGATAGAGATAGATAGATAGATAGATAGATAGATAAGAAAAAAGAAACATGAAGAAACGTGAAATTAAAATTTCCCTGAATTGAAGGATATAAGAAAGTCATTGGCTTAAAAGAGTTCACTGCTGGCCATGGTGGTGCACACCCTGTAATCCTTGAGAGGCTGAGACAGGAGGATTGCAGGTTTGAGGCCAGTACATGGTAACTTAGAAAGACCTTGCTTAAGAATAAAAAATAAAAGGGTCTAGGGGTAGAGTGTTCCTTGGTGCAAATCCAGTACCACCACCACCACCACCAAAAAAAAAAAAGAGTTTAGTGAATCCCTACTTCTTTTGACATCCTTGCAGTGAAAGCTCATTATACCAAAGAGCCCCTAAATGCTTCTAAAGGGGAAAACTCTATAGGGGGAGGAAGATCATAATGGCAACAGAGTTAGCAATAATGATTGCCTTTAAAATTCAGGAGAAAATGGGTTTAACTCAGAATTTTATAGCCAGCCAAACTATTATTTCAGACATGGAAAGACAGACAGGAAATTATTTGAGGATGTGCTGAAGCAAAATGAATTTGTACAACAAGAAGGTCTGGAAGGAAATAACATGTCCACCCCAGCAAAGCAGCCACATCTCAGATATTTACTGTACAGAGGCCTATGACCAATTTAGATTGGTACAGGAGGATGAAGGTTTCTGGATAGCCGGTCTGAAAAGAGAAAACCTGATGAATAGTTGACTAGAGGTAGAGATCCAGGAAAACTAACAAGCACTATGATAAAGCCAAAGGGTATAAGAAAAAGGCAATTAGAAACTCCAAGAAAAACAAAAAGCCGTAGAGGAAAGAAAAGGTAATTGTACTTTTCCTGGCACTGGAATGAATGGAAGTTAATCATGATGAGGCAAACCTTGCTTATTAAGTTTCAATTTTTAGACTCAATATGTAGACAATATTTAGGAAACAATGATTCTGCTTATGGGACAATGTAAATGTTACCACTCTCGATATTTAAAAATTAAAAATATTGGTTAGCGTTTTGGGGAGGCAGAAGGGAAGGGCAGAAGAGTAGGAGCCCTAAATAGTACCTTACTTTGTAAGCTATCAAAAGATACTGTCTAGCTGGGCATGGTGGTGCACGCTTGTACTTGGGAGGCTGAGACAGGAGGATCATAGGTTCGAAGCCAGCCTCAGCAACTTAGGCCCTCTGCAACTTAATGAGACCCTGTTTCAAAATAAAGAATAAAATAGGGCTGGCGGTGTAACTCAGAGATAGGATGCCTCTGGATTCAATCCCCTGCACAAACCAACCAACCAACCAATCTAAAGTTGATGAAAATAATGATATCCAGGTTATTTATGAATCAGCAGATCTAAAGCAATTGATGGGAGGTGGGAGAGTGTTGCCGTTAGAACAAGAAGGTGGTTTTTATCTAGAACTGATGATCCAAGAAGGAACCTGTGAGCTTGTAGAGACAAGAGGGTGACTAGGCAGAAAGTTCAAATGAATCAACACTCTTCTGTGAGGAGTTGACTGGGGGATGCTGTAGGGGAGCCTTGTTTTTCTTTACTGAATACGCTGTGCGCTCCTCTGAGGCTGGCAGCGAATCTGTGATCCTCCTGTCTCAGCCTCCCAAGTACTGGGATTACAAGCGTGCACTACCATGGCCAGCTGATCCTACACTTCTTACCTCCAGTTCATACCCTGCACATCTGGACTCTAGCATGGCCAGCGCAGTTCTGCGTGGCTGACACATCTTTTCCAGTCTCTCATGGCTTGCTATCCAACCGTCCCCTCCACCCAGATTCATCCTTCATCCTATCACTGAAATTAAATCCTCCTTCACTGACCTCGCTGCTCCTCTCCTGGCCTTCCCTTCCGATACCAGAGCCAACATAAACCACGGGGCTCGCTGCCTGCTGTGCAGCTTCCCTGTGCACAGTGGCAGAAGGGAATGTGCACGAGGTCGCAGAGTCTTTAAGAGCAGTATGTAGCCGGGCGTGGGGGCGCACACTTGTAATCCCAGCATTCGGGAGGCTGAGACCGGAGGATCCGGGTTTGCGGCCAGCCTCAGCTACCTAGTGAGGCACTCCACAACTTAGTGAGACCCGGTTTCAAAATAAAGAATAAAAAATAGGGCTGGGGGTGTAGCTTGGAGGTAGAATGCCCCTGAGTTCAATCCCCAGAACTGGAAAAAAAGGGGGGGGGGGCAGCACATGACCTGAAAGCAGGTCTGGCTGGCTCCAGCCCCCAGGACGCTAATCACAGTGCTTCTGAAACTCCTTCAGGCTTCCAGCTGCGTCACTGCAACCACGTTCTCCTCCAACCGGGACTTCTCCGTGGTCCTTGAATGAGCTGCTCCAGTCACTGCTAGCCTTAAATCCTGCCCGGCCCAGGCACTGTCTTCCCCTTTACATCTCAGTATCCTGCCCCCCATCCTTTGCTCTAAGCTCAAGCTACCCCAAAGCTCTGCAGGCTCTCCAGTGCCTTCCCACATGCTATTTCTTATATCTGGAAAGCCCTGTCCTGGCAAAACCCTCCACATGCCTAACAGCCACCTCCAGTCTCCAGGGTCGTCATCTCTGACAAACCTAGCTGTCCCGCCTACATCTCAGCTTTGTTTAGTCAACCCAGCAGAGCCAGGGTCTGGCTCTAGAGTAAGCCTGTGCAATAAATGTCAGAGGAGGAGTTGGGCGTGGTGGCCCAGTGCTTGGGAGGCTGAGTCAGGAGGATCACTGGTTCCAGGCCAGCTGCAGCAACTTAGTGAGACTGTTTCAAAATATTAAAAGGGGGTCTGGAGTGTAGCTTGGAGGTAGAATGCTCCTGGGTTCAATTCCCAGTACACCCTTCCCCCCTAAAAAAATATATATCATAGGGATTTAAGGTGCCTGAAAATTTCTTGCCCTGTGGAGTCTAAGAAGGGAGAGAGCTGCTCTCTGGTTGCTTCTTGGCACATTTTTTAATATTGGCCCAAATCCTGGGAGAGACAGTTCCAAGAATAAAGTCCTGATTTCAGTGAAGATGTGAGCCCCATATGGAAAGGGGGGACCCAGGGCACAGAGGGGGAGACCTCTTGGCTCACTGGCACAGTTTAGAAAAGTACAAGGCACCAAGGAGATGATCAATAAATCCTTGTTGAAGAAGACCGCACCTCCTTGCAAAAAACTCCAAGCACCGACCGAGGACAATCGGAGGCGAAGTGTTTTTGGGCGTATCTGCAGTTTGGGATAATTCATGAGTCGTTTCCTGGGCACATGGCCACTGCTGCTGTGGGGCCAGAACGTCTCCCCCCAAGAACGCGCTGAACTCAGCCCAGGGCACGCGTGTGCGCCGGTGTGAACACGCATTTGTGCATCGCGCGGGGGTGGGGGGAGCTGAGGCTGCGAGTAGTAATCCAGGACACCGGGAGGGTCTGGGCTGGGGTCCACCTTCCTTGCGGGCGCCCCGGGCCCATTCCGCGCCGCCCCCTCCCGCTCCCTTTCCCTTTCCCCGCCCGGCCCCGCCCCGCCGCGCGCCCGCCCGATCCCACCTGTCAGCCCCATGCTGACCGAGGCTCTGTCTTGGAGGCGGGGAGCCGGCTGGAGGCTGCTGCCCCTCCTCCCCCAGTGCGCTCTTTGGCTGGGCAGTAGGGGGCGCTGGATATACCAGGGGTCCTGGCGCCTGTGATGTCGCTGTCTCTGTGACGTTCCCCCGCGACAAGACAGGCAGGGAACCGCGCGGTCGGGATTCCCGGACGGACGGCGTGGGTGGGGGCGGCCGGGGGAGGCTCTTCAGAAGGCTGCTGGGCGCAGCCAGGGTCGCGTCCGAACCTGGGGCTGCAGGCGCCTCCGCCGCAGGCCGAGCGCGAGGGGGCAGCCACGGGGAAGCTGGACTGGATTTTGCACTGGCTCCAGGGCAAGGATGCTGCCTTTCTTGGGCCCCCGGACCCTTCCAGGAACCTCCGAATCAACTCAGGCTGCACACGTGTGCAACGCGCACACACTTGTGCATGGCTTTCAGGCGTGTGGAGCCAGAAGAGAGGTCCTCTGCGTGCCTGTGACGTCCATCCTCATCCAGGCCCTGCTCCATGACCAAGGAACTCTCCAGGAAAGTCATCTTGCACCCCATGCAGGTGCTCTGGGGCCAGGTGGAAGGGAAGGAGCCCTGACCCAAACTTGTTTTTTTTCTTTGGTGCTGGGGATTGAACCCAAGGACATCCTACCTCCAAGCTATACCCTCAGCCCTATTTTATTTTTATTTTGAAACAGGGTCTTGCTAGGTTGATGAGTCTCATTACCTTCAATCCTCCTGTCTCAGCTTCCCAAGCACTGTGATTACAGGTGTGTGTAACCATATCGTTTCACAAACATCTTGTGTGTGTGGTACTAGGGATTGAACCCAGGGGCATTTTTTTTTTTTCGGTACTGGTGATTGAACTTGGGGGCGTTCTACCTCTGAGCTACACCCCCAGCCCTATTTTTTTATTCTTTATTTTGAAACAGGGTCTCGCTAAGTTGTGGAGTGCCTCACTAGGTAGCTGAGGCTGGCCTCGAACCCGGATCCTCTGGTCTCAGCCTCCCGAATGCTGGGATTACAAGCATGGGCCACCACGCCCAGCGGCATTCTACTTCTATATCCCTAGCCCTATTTATTTTTGTTTTGAAATAGGGTCTCACTAGGTTGTCTCACTACTTGCTGAGGCTGTCCTCAAACCTGTGATCCTCCTGTCTCAGCCTTCCAGGTACTGGGATTACAGGCCTATGCCACCATGCCCCGATTAAACTTGGTTCAATTCTCCCAGGGTGGGAGCAGGACTCAGGGACTGGAGGTGGTAGCGGAGGCATGTGCATGCACCCACCTACTGGTGCCTGGTCAGTGCCCAGCATCTCACCTCTTATTTCCCTTGTGACAGTACTGGGCTGCCCGTCTTGGTAGTGTGTTGGACTCGCATACTCCCCTCCTCTCCCTGGCCCAGCAGTTTGGCTAGGGATTCCCCTGCTGCTGCCAGGCAGGGCATCTTGTCTAACTGGTCTGGATAGCTCAGAGGTGGGACTGGAAAAACCCATTGGGAGGAGTATTACCAACGGGGAGACTTGAAGAAACCCACCCAGGGGGCAAGGCAGGCAAGAGAGGCCCATGGCTTAGGAACATGTCATCACCCCAAACTTTATTGCTTACAGAGTTCTCTATCACCCAACACTGCAGCACCATGGCAGTTCACGTGCTGGGGCCGGCTCTCTTCCTGGAGCACTCTGGCCCCATGTGGATGGCTGGACAGAGGCCACCTTGGCTGTGTGGGGGACACACTTCTTCTGAAGAGGGTTCTCTGTCCCTCCCCTCAATGATTCACAGTTGATTTAATGCTACATGAGTCCTGAGCCGCTCCCTTGGAGAAGAGGCTGGGCTGGTGATAGGGAAGGGAGTGCTCACCTTCAGTCTGGAAGAGGTTTGAGTGCTCACACACATGTGGGACAGGTTAAGACTGAGTCCCTTTCCCTGTCCTCTGGCTTGCTTTTCCCCCATGCAGAGCCACCGCCCACCTGGAGGGCAGCCAGGAAAGTGCTTTGAGGTCATGCGAGTGCAAAGTGTAGCTGGCAGTGCCCTGGGATCGGGGCGGGGCAGAGTGAGTGTGCCGGAGGTAACGTGTGGCTCGGGGCGCTGAGGCAGCAGTGCTACATCTGCCGCTTTCTTTAGCATCTGTGGTGCCCCATGTGCAGACCGTTCCTGCCAGGTGGCTCTCATGCACCCTTCGTTTTTATAGACCAGGGGAGACTGCCAGCTAGTCAGGGGCAGGGTGTGGGGTCTGCTGCTCTGAGGAACGGTGGTGTGGCCAGCAGGAAAGGGACACCTGAACATCCTCAGGGGCTGAGAACCACTTCAACACCTCCTTTGTTCTTGGCTGGAGTTTGGCTGAGGACCTGGGCTGCAGTGACCTGTGAAGGTGGCATATTCTACCAAGGGGCCTTCCCAGTATCAGACATTCCTTCTTCCTCCATCCCAAAGGGGGTCCACAGCCGGGAAGGCTGGGCGAGGGGTCAGAAGCCCCCACTAACCGGAGGCAGGAACACCTGTGGCCCTGGCCTCCTGGGTGTGGGCCCTCAGACTCACACCTGCCCCTCCTGCCCCAGGCCGGAAGCTGCGCTCCTGACTGCTGGTCACCAAGCCACAAGCGGCAGGCCAAGTCATTTGGAGCAGTGCAGAGAAGACCCTCCCGGTCCCCGAGGGAAGACTCCTCCTGCCTTCCTCCTGTATCCTCAGGGGGCTGAGCGTTCTCTTGGCAGGGGCAACAGGACTTGAGTGGGAAGCCCCAGGGGACTTCGTTTGACCCCACTTTGTTGCTGCCAGCCCCTGGTCCCACCGCTGAGCCAGGGGACCGCAGATCCCTGCGAGCAGACTGGGCCTGGGTCTCAGGGCAGCATCGATGAAGGAAGGCTGCTCCGGGCAGAGCGGAGCTGGGTGTGGAAGGCAGGGCTAGGGCCTGTTCTCCAGCTGGCCGTGCTTGACCCTCCAGCTCCAGGCAAAGCTGCCGTCCGGGGCCAGGGTGCACTGAAGGTCGATGCCCGAGTCTGGCACCTCCATGTCGTAGTGAACCGGCTGCCCGTCTTTGGTCACCAAGCTGAAGGCTGTGGCTGGGATCTGGAGGTGGAACAAACAAAGGGACTGAGACAGCAGCATGGGGCTCAGAAGCCACCTGGAAGTGTAAAGCTGATGGTCCCTAGACCACAATGGTAGCCATCTCCCTCCAGCCAAACAGAGCCCTGAGGGCACTGCAGGACTAGGAGGGTCCTACCTGGCCCATGTGTGGGTCCTGAGGACACCTCAATCACCAGTGCCAGTCTTGCCCTGACAACCGGGGGACATCTGAGACCATATCCAACCATTCCCTAGGGGCCATTTCTATTTATTCAAAAGCCTTTCTCCTGGAGGATGGGGACTCCACCCTTAAGTGTGTCCCCCTTACCTGGCTGCTGATGCCGGTGGCGATGTCTCCCACCTTGGCCCGGTGGAACTCTCGAATGTGCAGGTGCTCGCCATTGAGAGACTGTATTTGGACTTTCACACCTAGAAGGCAGGCAGGTTGAGTCAGGAGAGTAGCTGCTGGCTCTCCAAGGAGCAGGGAGCTGGTGGGGTGTGTGTGTGAGGGGAACCTTTTGTTAAAAGTCACTCTGCCCTCTGTAGAGGGGTCTGGCTGTGATGAAGCAGCAGAGATAATATTTAGGCTGGAGTGGCTCTAACATACACCTGCTAGCTCTTCCTGGTCGCCAACACCTGGAATATGGCCTGCACACTGGAGCTGAGGTTAGCTCCCAGGGAGAAGGAGTAATCCAACTTAGAGCAAAACAGAAAGCAATGGAACCTAAGGACTCAGATTAGATTGCCGGCAGCTTAGATTGCTCCTTGAGCCAAGGTGGCCTTTGGCCCAGACAACGGGGATCTGACACTGAGTTACACTAGTCCTGGGGAGGGCTGTGGATGGTGAACAGAGGAAGCCCTAGCTCTAGCAAAATCACAACATAACCCATGCAACCAAGCTTGAAAAGGAAAAAAATTATCCATCGTCTTTTTCATCTTCTGACCTCAAATCCCAGGAGAGGATTCCAACAAACTTGTTGCCGACTTCTTGATTAAGATGCTCATGAGTCCTGTTCCTTTCCTTTTCCCTCAGAAGACATTAATTACTCATTTTCTTGACTCCAGGCCAGGAGAGCCTGCTCTCCTTCCCAACTAGGGGGCCTTCTGGGACTCCATCAGCAGCCAATAAGGAGCAATGGTCCTTTGCTGCCCCCTCGGGAAGGGCCTGTGGACGACCAGGGCCTTTGCTCTAAACCCGACTCGCTGGCCAAGGACCTCATGTTCTGCGCACCAGGTGCCCTCCTGGGCCTTTCCCACTGGGTCAGAGGACCTGACCCCTCCATGGTCCCAGAAGCTCAGTTGTTGTGGGGGCTGCAGAGAAGGGGGAGGGGACTGTACCGTTGAAATAGCTCGGGGTGTCAGTGGGCCTCCCCCGGGCCAGCACCATGTTGCAGCTGGAGCTTGGACCCTCGGCCTGGCTGCTCCAGGAGTGCACACCGGAACTCAGGGTGTCTCTCGAACTCTGTGAGGCCTTTGATGGGTTCTGAAACACAAGAGTGGGCTCAGGGAACTGCCGCTGGCCTTTGCCTCCTTTGGGACAAGTGGCCTGGGCCCCATCGTGAGCAAGGAGCTGCTCGTGTCCCACGCCAGAGGAGGGTAAGGTGTATTTCCATGGGGGTCAAAGCCTACCTCCCCACTCTCCCTCGTTACTAACTCCCTTCCTCCTTCCCAGGTATGTTGGAGATGGGGTGTTTCACTCTGAGAAACCATGACCCCTGCCCCAGTGAGGACCCCTCTCAGAAGGAAGGGGGAACACAGCCCCTTCCCCAGCTCGACACAGAACCATCCCCTCTGCGCCAGGGCTGGGAGAAGCACGGTCCTGGTCCACGGCCAACTCACCTTCTCGCTGTCGTCTGAGAGGGAAAGGCTGTCAATGCTGAGGCACGAGAGAATTTGCTCCTGCTCCTCCAGGGAAAATGGCTGGGACAGGCTGTTCAGAAAGAGTTCTGCAGGCAAAGTGGAAGATGGCGGTGAGAGCTGGGAGGAGGCCGCTGTCGTGGGGTTCTTCCTGCAGGGACTGCAGGAGCTGGCCTGCTGGGGAAGGAGCTGGAAGCAAAGGGGCTGGTGTGGAGGGAAGCTAGGGTTTGGGCGACAGCTGGATGCCTACCTATTTCCAGCTGCTGTAGCTCCAGCTCAGGGAAGGTTGCTCTCCGCTCGGGCGAGCTGGAGCTCCTGGCAGGGGCTGGGTCCAGGGAGGACAAAGGCAAGGGTTCCCAGGCGCCGGATTCCTCCTTGCTCAAGTGTGGGGCTGGAGACTTATTCCGCTCTGGGGGCTCTGGCGGTAGAGGAGGCTGAAGCTTAGGGGCGCCACCTGTGGTGTCCTCTGCTGGGGCATGCTCCCTCGGCTGGGCATGCGGGCTCTGGTCATAGTTGGCTTGATCTGGTGGCGGATGTCTTGGTTCTTTATATTCTCCCCTCCAAGGGCTCTTCAGACCTCCCACTGTAAGAGAGAGCACGGAGGTGAGGGGGATCCATGCTGGCACACGGGCAAGAAGGGAGTGGAGGAGGGCTCGAGGGCGGAGGGGCGCTGCCGGGGGCCACCCTGGAGGCAGCAAGTGGGCTCTGAGGGACGTCTCCTCCACAAGAGACTGAAGAACAGGCCCGTATTTCTGTCTTTATTCCATTTTCCTTCTAGGTATCAGTAGCAAATTAAAAAACTTTAGTATCAGGTCCAGAGAAATGACTTTGTTGAGAAAAAAGAAAATTTTAAAAAGGCTCTGAGGGCTGAGGGTATGGCACAGTTGCCTAGCATGAGTAAAGCCCTGGGTTTGTCCCCAGCACTGCAAAAACAAACAAAAAACAGCTCTGGGGCCACAGCGCCTGGAGTTTCTGGGCACAGTGGTCTCCTTGACCCTCCCTCCTCGCTCCATTCCCTAGACTAGGTGCTTCCCAGGGTGCGGTTTCTCTGGTATGGGGGCAGGTTAACCCTGGGCCCATCCTTGTAACTGCTACCTGTTTGGGGTGAGGGGTTTTGCAAGATCTCTCTTCTGTCTTATTTTTTCCTCTTTCATTCTTTTTTTTTTTTGCGGTACTGGGGACTGAACTCAGGGGCATTCTACCTCCGAGCTACACCCCCAGCCCTATTTTTTATTCTTTATTTTGAAACCGAGTCTCACTATGTTGCGGAGTGCCTCACTAGGTAGCTGAGGCTGGCCGCGAACCCGGATCCTCCGGTCTCAGCCTCCTGAATGCTGGGATTACAAGCGTGCGCCACCACGCCCGGCTCTATTTCATTCTTTTAACTGCTGCCTTTTCTCTTCCTATCATCAGGGT
>PVLC010050010.1:0-10257 GCA_004027655.1 Graphiurus murinus | reverse complement strand
GTTGAGACAGGAGGATCGCAGGCTGGAGGCCAGCCTCAGCTACTTAGTGAGGCCCTCCGCAACTTAGTGAGACCTGTTTTAAAACCAAGAACAAAAAACAGGGCTGGGGGTGTAGCTAAGAGTTAGAATGCCCCTGGGTTCAATCCCCAGTGCCGCAAAAAAAAAAAAAAAAATTACAGAGGCCTTCCCCAAGTTGTGAAGGCTGGCCTTGAACCTGCAATCCTCATGTCTCAGCCTCCCAAGTACTGGGATTACAAGGGTATGCCACCACGCCCAGCCCATCCATAGTATTTTAAACCTCTTTCTCCCAACCTTTCCCAATCTGACTATTTTGAAGCAAATTGTGACCTGTTTACTTCTAAATGGGAAGCGATAGGCACCTTTTCAGAATTTCTAGACATGAGAATGACCTCAGAGGCCCCAGATGGGATCTTAATTTTATTTAATTATTTTCTTCTACTTGGTTTATGTGTCTTTTTAAACATTTTTATATGCTTTTATTGGTACGTTATAGTCTCACATAATGTAAATCATATTGACAGTGGCATATATGCACACAGTACTTGGTGTCTCCTCCCCCCCAACTTCCTCCCCATCTCCCTTTACCCCATATAAAATACTGAGATTGACATTGGTATTTTTACTTATGTAAACAAAGCTGATGGTAGTAATTCCTTCCTTGATCTTCACTCTTCCCGTAGGCCATCTCCCTGGCTCCATTGAGGTTTTCCCTCCATTATCTGGAGTCCCTTTGGTATCCCAGTTACTCCCTAGCTTTTGCATATTAGAGGAAACATATATGACCCTCCACTCTCTGGGACTAGCTAATCTCACTTAACGTAATGTTTTCTAGGTCCTTCCGTTTTCCTGCAAATGACATAATTTTGTTCTTCCTTATCTTCTTTATCACTGAGTAGAATTCCATTGTGTGTATTTCCCATAATTTTGTAATCCACTTATCTGTTGATAGACACCTAGGTTGGCTCCATAATTTGGCTGTTGTGAATTGTGCTGCTATGAACATGGGCATGCATATATTACTGTAGTTCTCTGATTTTAGCCCCTTTGGAAAGATACCCAGAAGTAGTATAGGGATCTTCATTTTAATCAGGCTATTTGACCTGCTAGTTGTGTTTCCTGATGGGTCATTTTGAGGGACTTGGGAAGCATTATTTTCTGTTTTCATAGCTGTTTCTGCACAGAAAAGTTATGTGTTCTTTATGTTACAGAAACCTAATTTTTTTTTTTTTCTTGTGGTACTGGAGATTGAACCCAGGGGCATACTACCTCCCAGCTACATTCCCAGCCCTATTTTTTATTCTTTATTTTGAAACAGGGTTTCACTAAGTTGCGGAGAGGGCCTCACTAAGTAGCTGAGGCTGGCCTTGAAACCGGATCCTCTGGACTCAGCCTCCCAAGTACTGGGATTACAAGCATGTGCCACCACACCTGGCGAAATCTAATTTTTAACTATGTCTGTTGTCATTTTTCATCATTTGGTTAACTTCCTCACCCCACTGCTCCAGTACTATGTTAGGTAATTAGCAGGTATTTTTCCTTTTTTTCTCTTTCCTCTTCACTTTTTAAAAATTGAAGTTTCTTTTAATAACTGATTCACTGTGTTAATTGTTTTTTCCATTTCATTTAAAAAATAAATTTACTGTTGTTAACAATATGCTTAATTGTTGGTTAATGACTATTCTCTAATAGGCTGTGCACTTTTCCCACCATTTGAACTGTTTGCTTACTAAGTCACTTATGCCTGTTTCCAGTGCAATTATTGTAATTGTGCAATTTAGATAAATATAAATAAACAGATGAAATATTAATCTGAGAAGAGTAGTTGATTAAATTGAATGATTTGGAAATAATGAATGTTGAGTTATGAATAAGTTGTGGTCAATTAGCTGTGGTGAACAACAACAAAAACTGGAAGGAGACTTTGGACAAATAAACTTTTTTTTTGCACTCAATATTTTTTTTTTTTTTTTGCTTTAAATAAGCCAAAACTAGAAATGTAGACATTGGTTTATATGAGTAGGCTGATAGGAAGCTATTCTGTGAATTTATATTAAAGCTAAGGCTATCGCCCCATACCTAAAGATTGATGAATTATAGGGACATTTATGTCATTTATGTTAACTTGAATGCTTAAAATTATATAATAACTTATTAAATTATTTCCCTGTGCTAATAAAAAATTTTTTTCAGGTAAGTAACATTTCCTCTCTGAGTTACATAAACTAGATTTCACTATAATTAGGGGTTTTGGATAGCTTTTCTTTGTTTTTTTACTTTGTTTTTGTGGTATTGGGGATTGAACCCAGGGGCATTCTACCTCTGAGCTATATCCCCAGCCCTACTTATTTATTTATTTTGTTGCTTTTATTGGTGCACTATAGTTTCACATCATAATATAATTCATGCTGATAGTGACATACATGCACATAGCACTTGGTAAGCTTTCCCTCGGCTCCTTCCCCACTCCCTATTTTATATTTTGACAGTGTCTTCCCAGGTTGATGAGTGTCTCACTACTTGCTGAGGCTATCCTGGAATGGGTGATCCCAAGTACTGGGATTATAGGCATATGCTACCATGCCCAACTTGGTTTTCACTTTTTATTATGAAAAATATCAAGGATATAGAAAAGTAGAAAGAATAGTATAATGAACTACCACATTGCTGTTGCCTAGATCTAACAGTTATTAAAATTTTCTATATTTATTTCATCTATTTTTGTTATATTTTCAGCAAATTATAGACATTGTGATTCTATTTTTTTTAATTCTAGAAAATAAAGATGTGTAACCATTATGTCTTTTATAACACTCAACAAAATTTGTAGATGTTTTCCAATACCATGTGATATTCATTTCATATTCAGATTTTTTCACTTGATTCAACAAAGTCTTTTTCTTTTTTGGTACTGGGGATTGATCCCAGGGCCATTCTACCTCTGAAATATACCCTTAGCCCTATTTTATTTTTTATTGGGACATGATCTTGCTAAGTTGCTGAGAATGGCTTAGAACCTGCGATCCTTCTGTATCAGACTCCCAAATACTTCGATTATAGGTGTACACCACCATGCCCAGCTTCCCACAAGGACTTATACATGTCTTTTCTCCAAAGCAGAGTATAATAGAGGCCTACACATGGCACTGGATTTGCTTGTTATATCTCTTCACTCTTTAAATCTAAAACTGTCCTTTTTTTTTTTTTTTTCCCGTAGTGGTGCTAGAGATTGAACTCAGTGCATACTAGGCAAGGCAAGTACACTAGCTTTTCGTTTTGTTTTGTTTTTTCTTTTTTGATGGTATCAGGGATTCAGGGACTGAACCCAGCCAGGGCATTCTGTCACCAAGCTACACCTCCAGCCCTTTCTATTTCTTTTTTAGGAACAGACTTGTTAAATTGCTGAGGCTGGCTTCAAACCTGGATCCTCCTTTCTCAGCCTTCCAAATACTAGGATTATAGGCATGTGCCACTGTACCTGGAGGGCCAGCATTTTTAACAGAGTCTCACAGCTTACTAAGGAACTGACCTTTGGCAAGTTGCTTAAACATTCTGGACCTCAATTTCCTTCTCTGAAGAATAGAATCCTATCTCACAGAATTGTTATGATGATTAAATGAGAAAATGGTTGAAAAATAGTACTTGCCACATGATAAGCATTGGAAAAAATGTTACTGTATTTACTGTGAAGGTTTTGTGTATGTGTATGGGGGGTGGAACCCAGGGTATTTACCTCAGAACTCTATCTTCAGCCCTTTTTATTTTGAAACAGGGTCTCACTAAGTTACTGAAATTCTTGCTTAGTTGCTGATGCTGGCTTGAAATCTGTAATCCTATTGTCACAGTCTCTTAAGTACTGGGATTACAGATATGCACCTCCATCCCTAGCTACTTTGTGGAGTTTTTTTTTTTTCTTTTCTTTTTGCGGTACTGGAGATTGGAGATTGAACTCAGGGGCATTCTACCTCCGAGCTACACCCCCAGCCCTGTTTTTTATTCTTTATTTTGAAACCGAGTCTCACTAAGTTGCAGAGTGCCTCACTAGGTAGCTGAGGCTGGCCGTGAACCTGAATCCTCCGATCTCAGCCTCCCGAATGCTGGGATTACAAGCGTGTGCCACCACGCCCGGCCTTTGTGGAGTTTTTAACTTTCCACTTTTCACTGGTGAGTAATGGGGATTTTCTCCTCATTCCTTTTTTTTTTTTTGCAATACTGGGGGCTAAACCCAGGGGCATTCATTCTACCTCCGAGCTACACCCCCTGCCCTATTTTTTTATTCTTTATCTTGAAACAGGGTCTAAGTTGCGGAGGGCCTCACTAAGTAGCTGAGGCTGGCCTCGAACCCGGATCCTTCTACCTCAGCCTCCCAAGTACTGGGATTACAAGTGTTTGCCACCACACCCAGTTTCCCCATTCCTTATATGTTATGAAAAGAAAGCAGTGAAATAATTTGTCACAATTTTTATTAATAATAAAAATAACTAAAAGTTGTGACTTTGAAAAATAATTCATTGCTTATGTGTCTGATTTTTCATTTATTCCAAAAAATAGTTTCATTAAAAGAATACTATCTATATTAATGCATTAGAAAATTTTTTCACAAAGTCACTTTATATTATTTTCTGTACGCTTTGTCCTATCATCCATTCATCTATCTCTATCTGTCTATCTATCATAAAAAACTCTGTGTTTTTAGGCTGATAAAGGGTAATAAATTGGTTACCTGGACACATGTATGTTCTCATATTTGGTATAAATTCCTCTTAGACTATAATAATCACAATATTCTACATAACAACATAAGTTTATCTGAAAATACAGGATAAAGTTTTCAGAAAACATTTAGAGACAATATTGACAATCATTGACTGCATCATGACCTGTATGCTTAGATAGCATCCCACATTTAAAGTCATAGAACCTGTATGTTTGCACCTTTAAATGCCCTTACAAAGTGATCTCATGCTAATTTTTGAGCCTGGAAAAGATATGAAAACAGGAATACAGATTAAAGAGAAGATATTTACTCCTTTGATTCTCCTTATCACTTATGTTCTATTAATCTATATATTTATTCTTTCTCTAGTACTCTAGTGTCTTTTTTTTTTTTTGTGGTACTGGGGATGGACCCCAGTGGCATTCTACCTCTGAGCTATACCCCCAGCCCTATTTTTTATTCTTTATTTTGAAACAGGGTCTCACTAAGTTGCAGAGGGCCTCACTAAGTGGCTGAGGCTGGCCACGAACCTGGATCCTCCTGTCTCAACCTCCCAAGTACTGGGATTACAAGTGTGCGCCACCATGTCCGGCCTCTAGTGTTTTGATTATTAGAACTCTTGAAATCTAATAGTTTAACTTCTCCAGCTTTGTTCTTTTTCAAATTTGTTTTATGTATTCTACTTTTTCTTTTTGTCTCTTATTGTTAAAAGTAGAAAGGCTGGCTTCATTCAGCTGCCTGTGTATGGATGCGTGTACACGTGCTGGAGATTGAACCCAGTGCCTCTCTCATGCATTTTAGATAAGTGCTCTACCACTGAGCTGCTCTGCTGTCCCTTTTTATTTTGAAACAGTGTCTCACTAAGTTGCAGAGGCTGGCCTCAAACTTGGAATCGTTGTCTCAGCCTCCACTTACTGGGATTACAGATGTGCCATCACGCCTGGCTGGATTATATCTCTTGTTATACCTGTTTACTTGATTCTTTGTCAGTTGACTTTTGCCATTGAGAAGAATCTGACTGGCTTGATCCTGTTTATCTTGCTGTTGAAATATTTCATAGTATTTTTCATTTGGACAAGAAATCAACCTCCCATTGCCCCCATTTAGAAATAGATTTTAAACCTTTATTAATTGATATATACATATCTATATATCTATATCTATCTATATCTATCTATCTATCTATCTATCTATCTATCTATCTATCTATATATGGTTGTAAGTTCTACAAATCTTTCCAGTGTATTACTTTGATTTTTTAAAAAAATCTTGGATTAAAAAGAAAAAAAAAGGATAGCATTGGTAACCAACTGTATTTGGATAAAAGAAAGTTTGGGGACATAGTTTAATGGTAGAGCACTTGCCTATCTTGTATGAGACCTTGGGCTCAAACCCGAACAATGGAGGAAAAAAAAAGAGCTCTGATATTGGTTTGAGAACTTAAATTTAGAGGTACATTTAGTGTTGTCTTATAATTGAAGGCTGTGCTTATAAATTAAGTTTAAGCTTTAAAGAAGGAGCATTGCAGATGAGAGAAGAGAATTAGAAATGAAAGCAAACTTATTCTATTGTTTTAAATGGAAAGGAACACAAAAATCCTTGTGGAATTTATATTCCAAAGTGCCTTTGGCAGTGTGGTCCTACCCTTGCTCCCTTTTCTGTCTTTCCAATTTTCTGTTAGAAAATTCTTAAAAATATCTGATAGATGTATTTAAATACCACTTAAATATAAATTGAACTTCCCTTACTTTTCCTAATTATGGCACCAAGTATATATTAGCATCTGAGAGTAGACTTTATTTTTATAAAACTAAGAATAAAAAATATTTGCATGTTATAGTTTTCTCACTTTAAGACAGTTCCTTTTTTTTTGTAAATGTCTTGACTTTCATACTAATGGAGATCTTTAAGTTGTGTTAGAGAACTCTGAATATGTATGATAATTTTATTGTAAAGTCTACATCTTAGAAAATGTTAGTATTGATTTTTAAATTTTAGACTACCAAAAGCTATCTGGGTTTATTTTATTTTTTTACTTTAGATACTACTGATGTAAAAATATCTACTTTTTTACTTTTCTGCCACAGGGTGGCGTACTGTACCTTCTGTCTGAAATTCTGTTTAGTGACAGCCTAATCAAACCCAACTTAACACAAAATAAGATTTTATATAAATTCATATTGGTCATGCAAATAAATTGTTTATGACAGCAAATCATACTTATATAAGAGGTTAATTTTATTTGAAGGATATTTAAGGGGCTTTGATCTGTTTCTATTGCATTATTATTATTTAAAAACTATTTGGTAATAATTTCAGACATTAAAATGTTGCAAGAATGACTGCTATAAGAAACATCCATGTAGCCTTTATCTGTGTATGCCTATTAAGTTTATCCTGTTTACACAACTTTTCTTTATATGTACATGTATTTTTTTGTGAAATATTTTGAGACTGAATTAAATATGTCATGACAGTTTGCCTCTAAGTGCTGTGTGTTTTACAAAGGATAGTGCTATTCTATGTAACCACAGCAAGTATTAAGTTCAGAAAATTTAATATTGATAAATAATTTTGTCCAATTTACCATCAGTATTTCATTTTGCTTTTTGATTTAGTAATGTCCTTTGTAAACATTTTCCTCTCCAGTTCAGTAGTTTCATATCAGTTGTAACTATTTAATTGTCATGGCTGTTTAGTCTCCTTTAACCTGGAATATTGCCACAGCCTTTTGTCTTTCCTAACATTAACATTGAACTTTACTTATTAGAATATTACTCATTTTCATTTTGGGTTTGTCAGATGATCCCTTATAATACAGATTACACACTCTCAGCTAGAATACATAAGTAATATGTCTTTCTTAGGGTATTATCTATGTCCATCTTCCTTTTATTGGTGATGTGACATATGTTGAAGTTATTTTTATTAATTAATATAATTAAATTTGTTTTAATAGATAGTAACACAGAATTATATATATTAATGGGGTATTATGTGATATTTTGATACATGTAGACAAAGAATTAAGTGCCATTTAAGGATATAAAAAGCAAACAAGCATTTTCTCTAAAGGATGATTCTTAGATTAATGCTGTCAGCCAGGTGTGGTGGTGCATGCTAGTAATCTCAGTACTTGGGAGACTGAGACAGGAGGATCTCAGGTTTGCAGCCAGCCTCAGCTAAGTGAGGCCCTCCACAACTTACTGAGACCCTGTTTCAAAATAAAGAATAAAAAATCGGGTTGAGGGTGTACCTCAGAGATAGAATGCCCCTGAATTCATTTCCTAGTACTTAGAAAAGCTCTCAGTGGGTAAAATCTAATTTGCTTGGAAGACTTGAGGTATAATGTATTTTAACATTATTCTTATCCCTGGATTGCTAAGGAGAATTTTTGATAACCTTCTTGGGATCTGCCAGTCATTCTAGTGAAATAATAAAATCTGAGTAGGTAATATTAGAAAATAAAGAGGTATACAATATGGAGACATGGCAATTAATTATAAATCTCAGATGTTATAATACCAGAGCCAAATAATTTTTTAGTTTGAGTTTACGCTTTTATTATGAAATTTTAATAGAAAATAAACATGCATGCCAAATGGGTTGACTAAAAAGAATATTACAAACTTTTCGAAGAAATGATCAGATTATTTATTTATTTATTTATTTATTTATTTATTTATTTATTTATTTATTTATTTTGGTACTGGGGATTGAACCCAGGGACATTCTACCTCTGAGCTATATCCCCAGCCCTATTTTTTTTTTTTTCTATTTTTTATCCTTTATTTTGAAACATGGTCTTATTGAGTTGGGAAGGGCCTCACTAAGTAGTGAAGCTGGCTGTGAACCTGTGATCTTCCTGTGTCAACCTCCCAAGTACTGGGATTACAAGCATGTGCCACCATGCCCAGCCCCAAAATTATCACAATATTTTTTAATCCTTGGGTAATTTGAGGAATTTGGTACTGTTAACTGGATAGAAATAGTTTTGTATGTAGGAAATTTCCCCAAATATTTCAATATGTTAACCTTAGGGTGTGTATAAAAATTCTCAAAATGCAATAAGTAACCTATTTTGAAAAAAATAGCCACTTATCTCATTTGAATATTTATAATTAATTTCTTGATTTTTTTTGGCTGGAAAGTATTTGTGGCATCAATATTAAGATGGTATAATAAGAAAAGCCTATCAGTTTGCTTTGCAGCTCTATTACAGAACACAGTGAATTGAAACTTTACATGATTTTATATTTAACCCATTTATTTCGATTATATATGTATATTACATATAAATTATGTATTTTCCCCATACTGTAGACATCAAAGCATTTGAGGTATGAAATTAGATGAATATGAAGTAATTTGAATGTCAAAATGCCCATTAAATTTAACAGTGGAACTTGAAAAATTATTGGATACTGCTGTGAGTTGTGATTTCTTCCATCAGCTACCCTGCAGAGTATTGGAAGAGAGAAAAAATTACCTCCATGTTCCTTCCAGATTTGCCCCTTGATTTTACAAAGAAATATACTGCTTAAATTGATAGTAGTGTATAGCTGATGCTTGACTCTAGTAGAAGTTTCTGAGTCTCTAAAGTGTACCAAATGATACTTTTGGGCTTAGAAGAATCTGTTGTGTCTTCCTGTGTGCCTAACAATCTAGGAACTTGGACAGCAAATATTTGACTGAATATAGTTTTAAAATGTATTTTTATTTTCATTCTTCAGACAGGACACCTGTGTAGATTCTACTTCATCCTTGAGAGAGAACAAACAACCTGAAGGTTTGGAATTAAAACAAGGTATGGATCAAGCACTTAATTTTTGTATAGAATTTACTGATAATGTGTTTTCATCAACTTACCCCACTTTGCAAATAGGTGAACAGAGTAATTTATTTGGTCCAAAATTAAAAGAAGAAAACACTCTTTATGACTCCTTTAGCTATTGGAGTAGCCAGTTATACCTTAGGTATATATGATTGGTTACATGCCAACAGAAAGATTTTATCATCTTGAATAGTTTTATTTCAGTAATTTCTCTTATATATTCTTAGCTACAAGACAATGGATTTGTTAAGTGGGTAGTTTTGAGTTGGATGTAAAAAAAAAAGCCAGTAGGTTTTATAAGATAAATTTTTCCCTCTGAGATATTTTATCCTTATTTGCTTTCTTCCTTGTAGAAAGTGGTTTTTTTTTTTTTTTTTTTTTTTTTCGGGGGGGAGGGCAATACTGGGGATTGAACCCAGGGACATTTTACCTCTGAATTATACCCCCAGCCCTATTTTAATTTTTTGAAACAGGGTCTTGCTAAGTTCCTGAGGCTGTCTTTGAACCTGTGATCCTCTTATTTTAGCCTCCCAAGTACTGAGGTTACAGGCATGCAGCAGAAAGTGCTTTCTTTAAATGATAGTTTTTGATGTAACCAGGTAGCAGAAATAAATTTAGATTTTAATTTGTTCAAGCCTCATAGGTTAATAGGGCTAATCTTTTTTTTTTTTTTTTTTTTGCGGTACTG
>PVLC010050009.1:0-10245 GCA_004027655.1 Graphiurus murinus | reverse complement strand
GAGAACAGATGAATGGTTAGGTTTATGGAAGAAATACTAGAGAAACAATCTGTCCCTGAGATGCTTTTATTATTATTTTGTTTCTGGCTACCTTTTTCTGTTTAATCTCCCAGTGCTGAAGGAATCAAGAAAGTCTGAGTAGCTGGGCATGATGGCACAAGCCTGGGATCCCAGTGTTTGAGAGGCTGAGACAGAAGGATCTCAGATTGGAGGCCAGTCCCAGCAACTTAGTGAGACCCTCAGCAACTTAGCAAGACCTTTTGTTTTTTGGTACTGGGGATTGAACCCAGGGGCATTCTACCTCCGAGCTACACCTCCAGCCCCATTTTTAATTCTTTATTTTGAAACAGGGTCTCACTAAGTTGCGGAGAGTCTCACTAAGTAGCTGAGGCTGGCCTCCAATCTGAGATCCTCTGGTCTCAACCTCCCAAGTACTGGGATTAGAAGCATACGTCACCACGCCTGGCTAAGACCTTGTTTTTTAAAAAAAATTATATTAGGGCTGGAGGTGAAGCTCAGAGGTAAAATGCCCCTGGGTGGTTCAATCCCTGGTATTTTTTGGTGTCTCTCTCTCCTCTCTCTCTCTCTGTCTCTCTCTCTCTGTCTCTCTCCCTGTCTCTCTGTCTCTCTCTCTGTCTCTGTCTCTCTCTCTCTCTATCACACACACACACACACACACACACACACACACACACACACACACGAAAAAGAAAATGAGAGAGAGAGATAGAGAGAGAGGACAGAGGATGATCATGGTGTAGTGATGTCCCAGCCTGGACAGGAGGAATCACTGATCTGCCTTTCAACAAGTGTTTACCGAGTCCTTCCTGTTGGCCAGGCCCTGGCTGGGCCTGAGGATTTGGTTGAAGGTGAAGTCCTCATTATAGGCACAGTGACAGTAATAGTGAACTCGTGTGCCGGGCTCACCCCGGCTGGTCACTGCTCCAGCACGTTGCCTCCGGTTAAGTTACGATACACAACGCTGTAGTGTTGCCGGGCTCGGTGACACACACCTGTCACCCCAGTACTTGGGAGGTGGAGACAGGAGGATTGCATACTTGAGAGGCTGGGGGTGTAGCTCAGAGGTAGAATGGCCCCGTGTGCAATCCCCAGCACCACACACACACGCACACATCACACGCCCGCACGCCCTCCTGTAGGCCTGCCACCCCTAGATGACGTCTGCACCTTGCGCAATGTACACATGAGCTCAGTGGTTGCTGTATGATATCATTCAAGGAGTGATGACCAGAAAAAAGTCTGTGTGTGCTCGGTACAGACATCATTTTTTGCTAATATTTTATTCAAGATTGATGGAATCCTTGGATGTGGAACTCAAAGATGCAGAAGGACAATTGTATTTCACCCTCATAATGGCTACAGATGAGGAAACTGACCCAGAGAGGTGAAGGAAGTCACACAGGGTCACACAGCGGGCCGCTGCAGGGCTGGGCTCTCGCCCAGGCAGCTGGTTGCCAACATGGGGCGATTTCTCCACTGGTTCCCACAGTCTTGGTGAGGGCCACTCCCGCTGCGCTCCCTCCACAGCCCCGTGCCCTGTGCCCGCAGGGAGTGGCAGGTGCTGGAGGAGGCCGTGTGGCTGCTGGCGGATCTGTCTCGAGGCTGATGAACAGAAAGATCTTATTATTATTTCATACTGGGGAATTGAACCCAGGGACATCCTGCCTCTGAGCTACACTCCCAGCCTTTTGTTTTGAAACAGGGTCTCGCTAAGTTGCTGAGGCTGGCCTCCGACCTGTGATCCTCCTGTCTCAGCCTCCCAAGTGCTGGGATTCCAGGTGTGTGCCGCCGCACCGGCTCAGAGGCGTCTTCTGAGCGGGACCTCAGGACTGGCGCAGGGTATTCAAGGAGGTGAAAAGCGGGGTGTGTTCAGGATCATTGTGGGGAGCACCGTGGGGACGAGGCCGAAGGAAGCTGGGGTCACAGTGGGGACCCACAGGACAGAGGGAAGGGCTCACCACTTAGCCGCAGTTTGGGTCCTTTTGGGACTGACCCGCAGATGACCTGATGCCGTGATGGGCTGGAGGAGTGGCTATGGCCCACCTAGGGGCAACGGGGGCAGGGCCAGCAGGTGGGGCCTGGGGGAGTCTCCAGTCCTGATGTTAAAGTGTGGGGTGAAGGGGGCAGGAAGCCTTGTGAGAGCTGGGGTGATGGATTCCATTGCATTTGGGTTTCTTGTGAATTTGATCACCGGGGACACCTGTGAACACCTGCGTTGGGCCCCTTCCCTCATCTGCTTAGAACCTTCCAGGGCTCCCGCCTCGCTCCCAGCAAATGCCAAGGTTCCCCCCGGAGCCCCGCAGGGTCCCGTGCTGTGTGTCGCCATCAGCACCCTGCCCGGTCTCCTGCAGTTCTCCTTCCCACTCACTCCACTGCTGTCACGCGCGCCTCTGCCTGGTCACCCCAGGCGTGCACCAGCCACAGGGCCCTTGCACAGGCAGTTCTCTCTGTGCAGAATGTTCTCTACTCAGACACCCTGTGGCTCCTCCGTTATCTTCTGCAGGTCTTTCCTGGAATGTTTCTTTCTCAGTGAGGTCCTACTGCTCACCTCCTAAGAACAACAATCCACTCTCTACTTTCTGCATATTTTATTTCTTTTTCTTGTTTCTGGTCTGTCTCCCCCAGCTTCCAGACAGAAGGAACTTTGGTATCTTTCCTTCACTGCTGGGTCCCCCAGAGTTGAGAATAGTGCTTTGTGTACAGTAAGTGCTCAATATATAATGCTGGCTGGCTGGCTGGCTGGATGATGGGGAAGGTAACAGAGTTAGGGAACATAGGCAGGAGGACTCTGGCCGGCCGAGATTCAGCAGCTCACACAAAGCTGCCCAAGAGCCCTGCCTCGAGTGCTCCCTGCCCCGAGTGCTCCCTGCCCTGAGTGCTCCCTGCCTCTCTCTGCCCATGTGCCCGTCAATGTCCTGGGGCCACCCAGTGACCCGGTTGCCCCTGAGGGAGGTCGGGTGTCCCTGCCGTGTGGTCACGTGGTCCAGAAGGGAGGAGGCAGGCGGGAAGGAGTGGAGCCGGCCTTGGTCTCTCGCCAGCCAGGCTCCAGGGCGCTGTTGGTGCCTGAGCCCCACCTCTGCCATCTGCCTGGCGTTTTGTTTAGCTCTGTCCTCGGGGATGTGGGCAGTCCTGGAGTTTTGCCCCAAGCAGGGAGAGCTCTGGCTGGCCCCTGCGCCGGCTCACACGTGCTTCTTCTTTCTCTCCCGCTTTCTTTGTGTGGCACCGGGGATTGAACCCGGGGGACATTTTACCTCTGAGCTACACCCCCAACTCTTTTTATTTTACTTTGGTACAGGGTCTCACTAGGATGTTGAGAGTCTTGCTAAGTTGCTGAGGCTGTCCTTGAACCTGTGACCCTCCTGTTTCAGCCTCCCAAGTTCTAGGATTATAGGTGTGCGCCATCACTCCTGTTGGAAATTGCTTTGACTAGTTGTCAAGTTAACATCGTCTGGAAGGCGATGAGTCACTTGAAGGTCAATTAAAATGACATTTGGATTGTCTACCTCTTGGGCTGCTCTTGGGAGCTGCCAGAACCATGGCCCACGACTGGCACGCTCTCTAGCCCGGAGTGTGGGGGGAGGGACCAAGGTCCCGGGCTTAGCAAACCCTCTTTTGTCCAGGGCTAGATTAAAGTATTGTATTGACTGAGCTCTTAGCAAACAGAGAAAGACAGGACCCATTGACAAGAGGAAGGAAGAGAATAAGGCCAGAGAGAAAGAGAGAGAACAAGAGGGAGGAAGGGGGAGGGTTATGATGATTTCACGGTAGATGTTTTTTATTTATTTTGTGGTACTGGGGATTGAACTCAGGGCCATTCTACCTCTGAGCCACGACCCCAGGACTTTTTTTATTTTATTTTTTAAATTTTGAAACAGGGTTTCATTAAGTTGCAGAAGTTCTCAAGAGGTTGCTGGGGCTGGCCTTGAACCTGCAATCCTCCTGTCTCAGCCTCCCAAGTGCTGGGATTCCAGGCGTGTGCACCGCGTGCTGCGCCCAGCTGATGAATGTTCTTTGTAAGGAACATTTTCCTGTCCTCAATGGGACTTTGTGCCAATGTATATTTCCTTTGAATGCAGGATTTTCACAGCAACAAAGAAAATGTTCAAACCTGAAAACCAAGGTTGATCCTGTTAAACATCTTTGGTATTTTGAGGGGTTGGTTCCATGCCCCCCATGAATACCAAAACCCACGGCTGCTCATAGTTCTCTGCATTTTCTCCTGTGGACTGTAAGTGATCTCTTGATGACGGAGAGTGCCTAATACAAGGTAAATGCCATGAACATAGTTGTTCTACTCTATCGTTGGAGAAAAAGCACAGGGGGAAAAAATGTCTGTAGCTGGCCGTGGTGGCACACACCCATAATCCTAGTACTTGGGAGGCTGAGACAGGAGGATCACAGGTTCGAGGACAGCCTCAGCAACTGAGTGAGGCCCTCAGCAATTTAAATAAGACCTTGTTTCAAAATAAAAAATGAAATAAGGCTGAGGGGATAGCTCAGAGGTAGAATATTCCTAGGTTCAACCCCCAGCAACACACACACACACACACACACACACACACACACACACACGTCTGTACATGTTCGGTGCAGATGCAGTTTTCTCAGTTATTCTGCAGCTGTGGTTGGTGGAATCTGCAGATGTTGAACCGTGGCTACAGAGGCCGCCGGTAGCCTGTTAGGGGATCGTTGTGTGGAACCTCACTGGGATGATGTTTGGACAGGAGGCCTTTGGGAAGTCATAGGCTTATGAGAGGTTGGTGGTAGGGGGATCCTTGCGACAGGTGACTTCCCTATAAGGAGAGACAACAGAGGGAGTCCTGTCCTCTCTCTCTGCCTCGTAAGGACACGGGAAGGCAGCTGTCTGCAAGCCAGGAAGAGTCTTCTGGAGGAACCCTGGTGAGCAGCCCTATTTCACACTCTACCCTCTAGAACTATGAGAAAACAACTGTATATTGTTTAAGTTGCCCAGCCTGTGCCATTTTTTATGTTGGGCAGGCAGACTAAGTCAGGAATGCCTTTGTAACAAATAGGTCCCTGGTTGTATCACAGGTAAGACGCCAGTTTGTGTCTTTGTCCTAGTAGCCCTGGCCAGCAGATGGCGCTCCTCCACACAGTGGCTCAGGGCTCTGTCACACACTAAGCCTTTTTAAAAAGTATACTTTTATTGATGCATTGTAATTATACATCGCAGTGAGACTCCAAGTGATACATAAATGCATACACACAGGGTTTGCTGTGCTCCCCTCCATGTCCCACCAGCCCCCGGCTCCCCCCTCACATACATGTTAGTGAGACCGGTGGACACGGCAGGTCTCTCTCTCTTTTGGCACTGGGGATTGAACAGGTATTCTATCTCTGGGCTACACTCCTAGCCCCATTTTATTTTATTTTTTTGTGGTACTGGGAATGGAACCCAGAGGCATTCTATCTCTGATCTACACTGTCAGCCTTGTTTTTTATTTTTTGGTTTTGAAACAGGGTCTCACTAGGTTGATGAGAGCCTCACTACTTGCTGAGGCGGTCCTTGAGCCTGCGATCCTCCTATCTCAGCCTCCCAAGTACTGGGATTACAGGTGTGTTACATCACGCCTGGCTTTTATATTTTACTTTGAAAGAGGGTCTTGCTAAGTTGCTGAGGACCTCAAAAGTTGTTGAGGCTGGCTTTGAACTTGCAATCCTCCTGTCTCAGCCTCCCAAGCACTGGGATCATGCACATGCACCATCACCCCTGGCTCATCACAGTAGGTCTTTAATATTTCCATGTTACAATCATGGAATGTCCCCTGGAAGAGTGCATGTACTGATGTTCAGAGGTGATATAATTGAATCACGAGGTTTTAAGTTTCATCAGTGGATAAATTCATTTTAATGGATTTACTCTGTGGTAACCTGGGCAGGTAGGCGTGGCCACAGGGAAAGGTCATGGGCAGGGGCACGGGCAGGGGCACCACCTCTGAAACTCTTGCCCTGGGGATGACTTCGCTTTCTTCTTCCCCTTGTGCTCCATAGGTAAGAACATGGCCACATCAATTCAAGGGCCAGGAGCTGGGCGTGGTGGTGCATTCCTGTAATCCCAGCACTTGGGAGGCTGAGACCAGAGGATACGGGTTCGTGGACAGCCTCAGCTACTTAGTGAGGCCCTCCACAACTTAATGAGACCCTGTTTCAAAAATAAAGAGTAAAAAATGACTGGGGATGTAGCTTGGAGGTAGAATGCCCTGGGTTCAATCTCCAGTACCCCAAAAACAAAAGAAAAAAGGCCAGGAGTTTAGTCCCTGGCTGATTGGCAGCTTCTCAGGGACCACGGACTACTCACTAGGTTGCTTCTTGATTTAGACAACAGTCTCTGTCAAATTTTAAAATGCGCCTGCTCTGTGCAGTAGCAATTCTGCTTCTAGGAGATTATTCCACAGAGATGCTTGAAGCAACTTGGAGATTGGCACATGGGATGCTGGCTGCAACATTTAGGGAAAAAGCAAAAAATTGGAAAGACCCAGACATAGCCGGCATGGTGTCCCATCCTGTCCTGTCACCTCAGTGCTTGGGACACTAACCAGGAGGAGTGCAGGTTCGAGGCAGCCTCAGCAACTCAGTGAAGCCCTGTTTCAAAACAAAAATAAAAAAAGGCTGGGGGCAGTACTGGAAATTGTACCTGGGGGCATTCTACCTCTGAGCTGCACCTCCAGCCCTATTTATTATTATTATTATTATTATTATTATTATTATTATTATTATTATTATTTTGTGGTACTGGGGATTGAACCCAGAGGCATTCTACCTCCGAGCTATATCCCCAGCCCTATTTTTTATTCTTTATTTTGAAACAGGGTCTCACTAAGTTGCGGAGTGCCTCGCTAGGTAGCTGAGGCTGGCCTCGAACCCGGATCCTCCCGTCTCAGCCTCCCAAGTGCTGGGATTACAAGTGTACGCCACCATGCCCGGCTCTATTCTTTATTTTGAAACAGGGTCTCACAAAGCTGCAGAGGGCCTCACTAAGTAGCTGAGGCTGGCTTCAAACCTGCCATCCTCCTGCCTCAGCCTCCTAAGTACTGGGTTGGCAGGTGTGTGGCCCCACACTGGCTCTTTTCCTCCTTTTTGCCAGTTAGCACCTCTTTTTTTTTTTTTACTCTTGGGTGGTGAAGTCTGATGCCTGGCAGATCTGGGTCAATGTCCCTGTCCACATAAAAAGGGGAAGGTCACAGACTGTCCTTCCTTCCCTGTCTCTTCCTCTCTAGCTCTTGGACCCGGCTTTATGAATCTGGAGCATCTCCAGGTGCCACCCGGTTGCCATGGTGATGCAGGTTGGTCCAGGCTTTGCGGTGGGCATGGCTTTGGTGAGGATGTGAGCACCAGAGGCCTGTGAGCCTCCCTAGTGTACCGGCAAGCTGCTTTGCCGCTGTGTCCACAGCAAGGCCTTTGGAGGCCTCGGCCTCCCGCCTCGTGCTTTCTTCTCTTTGCTTGTTTCCATTGTCCTCTGAGCACTGGCTCCTGTCGCACCTGGCTGCTTCCAGGTGGAGCACACCCTGAGAGCTCGGCCATTTCCTCTGTGCTGCGTTGAGCAAACAGAGGGCAAGATCGGCACACTTGGTTATGAGACCTGGCAGGTGCCGGGGACAGGTGCCCAGCTGGGGCCCGCCTGCTGGCCGGGCGTGTTTATTTCTCCTGTGTACACACACGACAGCTGGGGGCCCATTGCAGCCGCTTGAGTGGGCTCTGTCTAGCTTCCTTGGTGATGTCGCTGGAGCGGTGGTCCCCATCTCCTGTGGGACCCCCACTCCTCCTGCCTGCCAGAAATCCACACAAGTGCTGCTGTGGACCATGCGTTCCAGGGTGGCCCTGCGCTTGGGACTTTGCCTTCTCATGTGAGCCCGCGCTGACCTTTCACAAGGAGTCTCCGAAGTCCAGGCGGCCCTCTGTATCTGCCAGTTCCTGTCTGTAGATTCTACCAATCATGGGTCAAAAACACGTAGGAGGCTGAAACAGGATCGCAGCTTTGAGGTCAGCCTCAGCAACTTAGCGAGACCCTGTTTCAAAATAAAATAGGGCTGGGGGTGTAGTTTGGAGGTAGAGTATCCCTGGGTTCAATTCCCAGCACCACAAAATACATACATAAATAAGCATTAAAAAAACCCAATCCCAAACCAGTCACGCCTAGTGGGAAGAAGCAGGAGGTTAATCAGGTGGCCGCCTCCATGTGTACTTGAAAAGTGTCCCTGGAGCCTCCTGCCATGGTTCTGAGTGACAGCTGTGGCGCTCACAGGACCCAGGGGCTCGAGGCCATTTTGCAGACAGGGACCTTGAGGTGGTAAGTCCAGCATCCGGGCCTGGAGGCCATCGCCGTGGCCAGCGCCGGGGAGGTGGGGCTTTGGGGTCACTGAGCTGCATCTGTTGCCCGGCATCTCCTAAGAGGTGGCTTTCCGGGCCGGGTTGTCAAGGAAGCGCTGGTCCCTGGCGGCCAGCTGGGCTGCAGTGTATCTGAATGTCCCGGAAGGAGCGAGGGGCGCCTCTCCTGTCTCCCCAGCTCCCTGCTCTTCTTCTCTCTGCTTCTCTCTCTCACTCTGCCTCTCCCTCTCTCCCTCTCTCTCTTTCTAGTTTCCCCCTCACTGTGCTGGAGGCAGACAACCGTGGGATTTCTGAGTGAGGCCCATGGATGTGGAAGACCTCCCGGGTCCCCGAGCCCATGCTGTCTCCTCTCAGTTATTATGACGCCCCGCATGGCTGTGGCGCAGGGCCCCCGGGGCCAGACGGAGCCCTGGTGGAGGCGCTGAGCGCCCTGCAGGACGCCCGGGCCCCCCGGATGAGCAGCGGCCTCGAGGGGCCCCCTCTGAAGCGGCGCGGTGGCGTGGTGGACCACCGGGATGTCATCTTGGCCCACCAGGCGCACAAAATCCACAGCACCCCCCAGGCACGGAGGAAAGAATGGGAGTAAGTACGGAGGGGCGGGGGCGGGCCGCCACGTCCTTCTGGGAGTGCAGATCCAAATGCCAGCTGCTGGGCCCGAGTCTGTCCCTGCCCTCTTTGCCCAATTGCTGCTTTCGTAAGCTCCGGTCACCCCAGCTGCTCTGTGAGCCCCAGGTGCAGCAGTGTAAGGGTTAACCCGCAGGGTGGCTGGAAGGAGCCCTGCTCCAGATCCTGAACATGGCTGGCATGTGTTAGCAAACATTTCCAACGGGATGGCAGAGAAATGCTGCTTTCTGGGAGAACACTCGGTAACCCTGCTTCTATCTTGGGGCCCGAGGCAGAGGCGAGCTGAAGCAGAGGGCCGCTGTGGCGGGGTCGGGGGCCCACGTCTTCCTGTCTCTTGGCCAGTGGCCCAAAGTGGGTCATCCTGTGGGAAGCTTCCCGGGTGCCCGGCTCGGCCATTTATTTTATTTTTGGTACTGGGGATTGAATGCAGGGGCATTCTACCTCTGAGCCATACTCCCAGCATTTTTAAAAACTATTTTACTTTGAGACAGGGTCTAAGTTGCTGAGGCTGGCCTCAAACCTGCAATCCTCCTGCCTCGGTCTCCCAAGTGCTGGGATGGTTTCCTAAGCTTAGCACTTTTATCTGTGAAATTGCTCATTCTCATTTATTTGAAGATTGAAGGCAGCTTGTATGAAAGTTCAATTCCAGATGAGCCACTCCTCGGTTTCTTTTCCTCAAGAGCTCTTTTAGTTGAAGGTGCAGAGCAGGACAGACGCGGCAGGCGTCGGAGGTCAGGTGTGACATGAGTACAGATGTCAGGGTGAAGGGAGCACAGGCCGACATGGACAGGAATCCACTAAGGGGCCCCGGACCCGCGGGGAGTGAGAGGCGCCGTCCTCCGAGCGCAGCTGCTGACCAGGCTCCCCTGCTTTTGTTCTGCTTTTCCTAGTTGCCTGAGGAGGAAGAGTTTTAAATGCCAGGTCGCTTGTGGAGTGCTGATGTAAATGCGGGGTGCCAGGGAAGTGTGTTATCAGTTTGCTCATTTTGACCAGAGCTCAAGGGTGAAAGCAAAAGCAGTGCCAAGTTGCCGAAGCAGTTCCTGGGCTCAGGCTGCCACCTGGTGGCGAGTCTGAGCATCATCTCCGGAGCCCGAGAGACCTATCCCCCTGCGCCCCCACCCCGTGGACTTCTTAACTTTCCTTTCCATCCACCCACCCATCCACCCATCCATCTATCCATCCGTTCTTCTGTCTATCCAAGCACCTCTCATTTATTTTTGATTAATCTATCCATTCAATTTCTCCTTCCTTCCT
>PVLC010050008.1:0-10263 GCA_004027655.1 Graphiurus murinus | reverse complement strand
TCAATAGATTGCATGTGGTCCAATTTGTTACACTGCTTAAGAGTATGTTTTAGTATAGAGGAGCAAAAATTGGTCTACAATGTTTCCAGATTGTCTCTGTTGATTGTTTCCATTGTTTTGGTGGTTTTTCTGCTCTTTTCCTTTTCTAGGCTGGCCAGGATTATAGGGACAAGGAGGCATGACACTTTGACCCAATTCTTGGCAAGCATCCTCACCCGGATCCAGTAGTGGCACTTAAAACACCAAGACACAAACCAGGAGCTGACTGGGATAAGTCAGTGGATCAAAGGTAGGGAGTTCCATGAGGAAAGAGTGGAATTAAAGCGGCCCAAAGCCAGATTTCAAGACAGCCATAGGCATCAGACCCAAGAAAGGGCAAGTATCAGAATCAAGATCCAATGGAAACTCAGATCTAAGCAGATGGGGTTACGAAGAGACCAGAGAAGAGCACCACTGTAGATGGATGGGCCATAGATCCCGATAACATGTCCAGAAACCTTTGTCATAGAGGTCTTCTGGAGGTCCTCAGGGCCCCTCTGTGGATGGCCTCTGCTGCCTCACAAAGCCTGGAGCTTTGCAGGCATCTGTGGGTGCTCCGTTCAGTTAGGAAGCAGTCACTGCCTTCAGTAGAATGCAGGACTCCATGGCTCTATGAAATCATACTGGTAGACTCAAAATAGGGTTGGCAAGCCAGGATCATTAAGGGGGTCTGGGAGGTCAGTCTGTACTCTGAGTTTTATAAAGCCTAGGTAAGCTGCCAATAATAGAAGCTATAGTATAGATGATATGAGTTTTCTGTTACTTGTATTAAAAAAACACCATAACAGTGTGTATATTTGTGTGTGTGTATGTGTGTGTGTGTGTGTGTGTGTGTGTATGTACTGTATTTTAATGTATATAGATGGGTAAAACAAATTCTAAAAGGTTATATAAACAAAATGTTAAAGTTTAGGAGATTATGGTTGCTTTTTGGCATTGTCTATATAATTATTTTTATTATTTTACAACAAACTTGTATCAACCGAGGTTCTTGCAAGCAATAGAAGCTGATCAAGTGTGACCAAGCTGGCCAAGCCTTAAATGGAAGAGGAATTCATTGAGAGGATATAGGGAACTCACACAATTCTCAGGCAGTCTGCAAAATCTGGTTTGGAAGGAAGGCAGTAACAAGGGAGCCCCAAACCATTCCTGGAACGAGTCTTGGGAGGATGCTACTCTTGCTGCTGTCATTACTGGGCCATTGTCTTCATTTCTGGGTACCACAGCTATGGACCTGAAAACTCAAATTGCTACCCCTTCTGCCTTCACCTGTCCACAAAGTGGAAACTTCATCTTTGGGCAATAGCCCCTGCTTCAGTGTCCAAGGAATTCACATTTGTTTGGCCTGAGCTGAGAACACTTGCCCAAGCCCAAGGACAAAGGAGCTGGGAAAGTGAGAATCTGAATTTCAGCTTCCCTAGTAGAAGGCAAAATCTGCTCCCACCACAGATGTCAAAATAAGAATTAAAAATTTCCTGAACTCCTGTGATATTTTTGAAAAAGTAGTAAAGCAAGACAAAATGAAAAGGACCCAACCTACATCAAGCCAAATCAAAACAAATGAAACTAAAAGTCCAACATCAACGTAGGCCCTCTAAGAAGGGTCACTAATTTGTTTAAATAGGAAAAATAGATGAGTACATATTAGACACAGCTGGAAAAAATCTTTTTTTTTAAAACTCACCTCAATTCATGTACCTTTCATATTTGAAACACATTTACTCACTCATATTTCCTGGTTTTCTAAGTAAAAGTTCAATTCACAATATCTGCAATCTTTTTTTTTTTTATCTCTCTGAAGAACTTGTTATTAAAAGCTATTTCTCTTAATGTATTAATAGATATAAAATATAAACTAAATGTAAATAAGTTAAATAGAGTTTGATTTCCTAAGCACCTGAGCTTCTTAAAAGCATGGTTAACTGAGTAATAAATATCGCTTCTCCACTCAGTTATATATATAATTTGCCCTAAATAGAATTCTTAAGTGATCAAAAATAACATGTACTCAATGACACATTTTATTGAATTAATAATAACTATATTTAAAGAAGAAAATTAGAGCATGATTTAAAGAAATAAAAAGACCTAGGTATAATGAAGTATATTTACTTTTACCTCCTTTGAATTTTCTTTCCTGTATTTTTTTCTTTTATTTTTTGTAGTGGGGATTGAACCCAGGGGCATTCTACCACTAAGCTATACTCCCAGCCCTATTTTATTAATTTATTTTGAAACAAGGTCTTGCTAAGTTACTGAGGGTCTCACTGAGTTGCTGAGGCTGACCTTAAACCTTTGATCCTTTTGTCTTAGCCTCCCAAATATGCGTGCCACCATAACTAGCTTCCTGTATTTTATGAATGCAAACTCCAGATCAACTTTCTTTAAAATTCCTATCTTATAATGTCAGCTTCCACAGTTTCCAGTGGGGTGGAGATGTTGGCAAAGGAGCAACAGTTTGGGTGTAGAGACTCACAGGAGGTTATCCCCAAAGCCATCAGGACACAAGGGTGGAGGAACAGTAGAGATCACTTTGTGACTGAAAAGCCCTTGTTAGGAAAAACACATGTCCCGCCCCTGCTCCCAGAAATAGTTGGGAAGAATTTGAAAGTGGTCAGCTTTCCCAGAATTGAAGGTAACACCAGAGTCAAAGAAACGCCACTTTTACCATTCCTGTGACCTATTTTATTTTAGACAGGTGTGGCCTGGGACAACACAGGTTATGTTCAGATGTGTTTATTTGTCATTTTAAGGCACACAGGAATGCCAGAGAGTCAAAAATAATATGTAGGTGAAGGGGTTATGGATAATTTTGTGGTAACAATTTAGTAACAAATAAGTGGTTATTATTGGAGTTTCCACAAAAGTAAAACTGTTATAAATATGAAAAATTTATTAAACTGTTACAAAAATTTATATTTCCATACATTGTGCACATATATACATATAACAGAATATTCATATATACATATATATATATATGTAACATAGGTATATATGTTATAAAATCACACATCATTCACACTGGTTTGGGAACAGTTTCTGACAGGACATTACATGGGTCAATGACAGCTTCTGTACCAGTGATTGTTGGTCGACATTCTGGTAGGAAAAGCCAATGTGTTTGGAGACAGGAAGAAAGGACTCTATTAGGACCTGACTAGGGAGAAGGGAGATGAGGAGTCACTTCCTGCACACCAAGAAAAGAGAAGAAAGTAGGTGACACAATGTCAGTGAGCACTGGGTCCCTGGACTAAGATTGAGCTGTGGACAGAATAGTTCTTCTGTTCCAATCTATTCCTCTTTCATCTCATTGGGCCTCATTTTCTTTCATTTCTTCTTCATATCTTTATGAAAGTTTATTTCCTTGCCTTGCTCAGTTCTGTTCCTCAGGGCTTTCTTAGCACAAGGGCTCATTCTTTGCCTCTGTGTTCCTGAGCACCGGATCTGGCTTTATTTTCGAGTGCTAACTGGGAAGTCCCAGAGCCCACACGATGCCCTTTTAGGCCTCAGGACATTCCTCCACAGTGAGCTGGCTGTGGGCACACCTGCACTCTTGCCCTATGGATGTGCACACCAGGGATAGGCTGTGGTACAGACCCTGGCAATCTGTACAATTACATGGATGTCCTGGGCTCATTTCCCTGGTGGATTCAATTCCCATCATCCCCCAAAACATGCTCTGCTCTGACCCATACCTCTTCTGACCTTACAAAGATTTGGAAACAGTGACCTACTTCATTTAACAAATGGTGTATGATGGAGGTCAGCCCAGGGTCATCCTTTCTGGCCTATGCTGTGTCAAGGATTTCTGAGATTTAGCCCCAGAGGCCTCTTCAAACTATAAGTATCATACAAGTAAGAGCAGGCTGTGAGTCCCCCACCCCACAGGTTAAATGATTCTCCCACCCCTACTTCAAGTCACTTGCTAATTCTTGGACTTGTCTGATAAATTTACTAAGAAAACCCCACCATGAATGTAATAGTTCTGCAGAGATTGAGAAATCCTTCACTTTGTCTTTATCTGGTCTTTACCCTAGGTGACCACATGTACTCATGGTCTGGAAAATATGGAGGAAGCTTCTGCTGGCCTGACAGAGGCTCTGGACTGACATCCAGGTTTCCACTAGTTGGAGCTTAATGGTCAACTCCCAATACCTTAAAGAAGTATCTGAGCTGGGTGTAATGCCACCGCATGCCTGTAATCCTGGTACTTGGGAGGCTGAGACGGGAGGATTGCAGGCTTGAAACCAGCCTCAGCAACTTAGTAAGGTCCTTCACAACTTAATGAGACACTGTTTCAAAATAAAAAATAAAAAATAGAGTTGAGGGTGTAGCTTGAGGGTAGAATGCCCCTGGGTTCAATCTCTAGTACCTCAATCAATCAATCAATCAATCATTAAAAGGGCTGGGAGTTCAGCTTGGAGGTAGAATGCCCCTGGGTTCAATTCTCCAGAACTCACTCACACACACACACACACACACACACACACACACACACACAACTTACACATGTGCACACACATGCAAAAAGAGGTGTCAAGGCTGTTTAATACCCAACATTGCCAAATAATGGATGTTCTCTTGAACACCTAAGCATGTAGAATTTGGCTAATCTCAGTGGGATCAGACAGAGTACTTCAGAGTTTACAGAGACACACTCACTGTGAAATACCCTGGCCTAAGGTGTGCTCGAGATCAGTCCTCTCACACTTCATTGTGCTTGTGAGTCATCTGGGGATTTTATAAAAATGTAGATTCTGATTCACCAGATCTGGGTGGGGCTTGGGAGTCCACACCTTTTTTTTTTGTACTGGAGGTTGAACCTAGGGACATTCTACCTCTGAGGTATACCCCCAGACCCCCTTTTTTAAAATTTAAAATTTCGAAACAGGGTCTCACAAAGTGGCTGAGGGTCTCAGTAAGTTGTGGGACTGGCTTTGAATATGCTATCTTCTTATCTTAGCCTCCCAAGTACTGTCTTTTTTTTTGTTTTGTTTTGTGGTACTGGGGATTGAGCCCAGGGGCATTCTACCTCCGAGCTACACCCCCCTCAGCCCTATTTTTTTATTCTTTATTTTGAAACAGGGTCTCACTAAGTTGCAGAGGGCCTCGATAAGTAGCTGAGGCTGGCCAAGAACCCAGATCCTCCTGTCTCACCCTCCCAAGTACTGGGATTACAAGCATGCGCCACCATACCCCACCCAAGTACTGGGTTTATAAGCATGCACCACCACACTTGACTTGGGAGCCTGAACTTCTAAAAGTTCCCAGATGATGTTAATACTGCTGGCCTCAGGACTATACTTTGAGTAGCAAGACCTGGAGGAAGAAGAATAGATGGGCAACATCCCAGAGTTCAGATTTCTTTCTATGGACTTAATTTTCTTGCAGCTGGAAAGGAAGTCACCTTCAGGACAAAGGGAAATGTCCTTCATCCATTCGGCCTTTGTCCTGTCCTCTCAGGGAGATGACATTTTTTGAGCAAGCAGAGAAAGGGAACTGCTCAGTGCTCAAGAGGAGTCTGGGCTTATGTGGACATTTCCATTCCACCCCACACACAGCCCTTCACGTACTCAGCTTGTAACTCCACACCCCTCAGTCATGCACCCAGAGATGCTGACAGTGACCCAGCTATCAGGCCGAGGATAGGGCAGAAGGTGTGACGTTGCTCAATGGGATTTTCAGATAAAGTAAGAGCAGGTCTTTGTTCTTCAGTTCTGCCTGCTGTTCAGGTGGTAGTTAGCAGCTTCCTGAGCTTGGCGCCATGGGAATATGAAGCAAATAAATAAAACCTTACCCCTGCTCTCTAGACAGTTACCCTCTGGTGAGGAAGAGACTTGTGGGCAAATAGCAGCAGGACAAGGCACTAATTCTTCAACAGGCTATCACGTCAGGCAGCAAGGTGGAGCACAATAGGCTTTGGGAAAGGACCTCCTGGAGCCAGGTATGGTGACTCATGCTTATAATCCCAGTACTTGGGAGGCCGAGACAGTAGGATCACAGGTTCGCAGCCAGCTTCAGCTACTTAGTGAGGCCCTCTGCAACTTAGTGAGACCCTGTTTCAAAATAAAGAATAAAATCAGGCTGAGGATGTAGCTCAGAAGAAGGCCCCTTGGTTCATTTTCCAGTAATCCCTCCGCCCCCCGCCACACACACACATGAAAGGAAAAGGAAAGAAAGAGAAAAGGAAAGGAAAGGAAAAGAAAGGAAAAAGAGAAAGGCCTCTTGGGAGAGTGGCCTGTGAGCTAGGACTCTTCCAGGTGGACAAGTAGGAGTGTGAGGGTGTTCTCACCAGAGCACCCCGAGAAGCTGCCTTCCAGGAAAGGCCAGGGAGAGCTGCTCTGAGGAGGGAGAGCCCACAGCCAAGATTTTCACAGGGCTTGAAAGTGGAGCAAAGGCTCCTGCTCAATGCTGGATAAATGTGTGCCATCCAGCGTCCCGGGGCTGCTGGAGAGCACCTGCGTCTCCAGTGCTGCTCAGAGGTTCTCCTCGGTGTGCATCTGCTGAGGTGTAGGTCTTCTCTTTTCACTTTTAGTGATTCTCTGAGTGGTGTGTGTGGCGGGGGATGGGGGGGGCACCCAAGACCTTGTGCATTGGAAGCACATTCTCTACTCCTGAATGATATCCCCGGCCCCTCTCGGAGTGATTTAGTAATATTTGTAGTAAGTTAAGGTAGATAAAAAGAGCTTATTGCTGTAAGACCTTTGCACTAGAAAGAGGCCAAAGTCAAGTCACAGGGCTGGTGTGGGGGGTGGTAGGTTGGGGAGTGGGTGAGGGGACAGGCCTATTGCTTGGTGCCAGCTACAAACATGCAAGGGGACATAATTACCATCTAGTGGCCCAGAGCCACAGTGTGAGCTCCGTTCTTGGCATGTATAGGCTCTCAGGTATGGGGTTGTTGTGGTTTACACAAGTCACTTGGCACAACCTCCTCTGTCCTCTGCCAATTCCTAGACCCTGGGTTTGGTTACCAGAGAACATTGATTCAACTCTGAACATGTCAAATGGGCAATATCATACGAGAAATTAATTCAAACTGAAGTGTTGAGAATCTCTCAAAAACTGCTGGGCTCATGCTGTCTCAGTGTCTATTCTGATAGAGAGCAGGAAGAGGAGGGATGGGGTGGGGCGCTGGGTAGTCCCTAAGAGAAGAAACAAATACAGGAAGAGGCGCAGGCATAGCCGCCGTGCCTTTGATTTTTCTTGTTTACCTTCTCCTGGGAAGGGACAAATAGAAGTTCTCGTGAGAGATTATTTTTAGAACTATTTTTCAAATAGTGTAGTTAGCAAAAGCTGTGGGTGCTGTTTCACTAGGAAGAGGGTTTAGCATGGCTAATTTTGTTATAGAGCAGCTTTGTTCCTAGATGTACAGCTAAATTAAACACTCTGAAGAAAGAAATCTCTTATTAGTGGCTCCTGGACGATGTCTGGTGGCTCCTTTGGCACCTTGAGGGGCCTGGCATGGCCTTCTGCTGGTGCCCAGCTGGGGTAGTTGGTCAGAGCCTATGACCCTGTTTTCCGAATAGACTCCAGTTTTCCAGGGTCCCTTATTAATGACCAAATTCTTACATTACTCAGAGAGACCCCACGGGCTCCTCATAGACTGCAAAGAAGGTGCCCTTGGATGAAGCGACTGATGTAGCAAGGCAGAGCCATCACACAGCAGGTGGACACATTACAGGAGACAGAAGGGGCAGGGACTGGAGATTTTTCAGTTAGACACACCCAGCTTCTCTTCCAGGCTTCTTAGGAGCAGTGTGACAAGTTAAGCAAGTGAGCTAATCTCTTGGAACTCAGTTTTCTCTTCTATAAAATGGAAATAAAGACAATTAGCATAATGGGAAGATCTAATGGAGATAAAGAGTAGACTGAACTTAACGGAGTTAAAGAACTAAGAGCCAGGTGTAGTGGCACACACTTGTAATCCCAGTACTTGGGAGGCTGAGACAGGAGGATTGCAGGTTCATGGCCAGCCTCAGCTACTTAGTGAGACCCTGTTTCCAAATAAAATATAATGTAGGCCTGGGTGTGTAGCTCAAAGGTAGAAGACCCCTAGGGTTCCTTCTTCTCATCAAGACCCTTTCCCTCTGACATTTCCATGGAGCCTCAACAGAGAGCTGCGTTCCAAGGACAAATGTTCAGAATGAGCCAGGTAGAGGTTCTGTCTTGTCTATAACCTCACTCGAAAAGTCATGTGGCATCACTTTTACCACATTATTTGTCCAGGCTGTCACAAAAGCCCACCCAGGTTGAAGAGGAAGACATATAGATGCCACTTCTTGATGGAATATGCCAGAGAGCACACAGAACCCAAATTGCTGAGCTCATTTTGAAAAATACAATCTTCCACACTGACCATCTGCTGTGTGATGATTCAATTTTCCCACCACTTTTTTACATTGGAACCATTTCAAAATTCTCACTTACATATACAGTAGGCCTGGACGTCATTTGAGCTTGTGAAAACATTCCCACACCCAACCCTAGGCCCTGAAATTTCAGGGAGCCCTCTAATGTAATCATCTAGATGGTTCAGAACAAGCCAAAAATTATTTTTATATTATCTCTGAAATAAAAAGCCAAATCCCCCCAATTCTCAGAAAGTTCTTATAGATCCCGAAAATGTCTTCCACATTTAGTAAACGCCTGGTCTAAGTCTTAGGACAGAAGGCCAAACAGTGTCCTCCCTGTCCTTGCAAGACCCAGCCCAATTTCCTAGAGCGGAAGTTCAAAGGCCTGCAACAGTCCTCTCCCTGGAGCTCCCTTGGGAAGCTGTAGCTTAAGGGTTTGGTGCTGGCCATTTCTGTGTCTTTCCCTCAGAGACTCTACTAAAAGCTCCAAACTGGTTTTAACTATTGTAGCCTGCATGGTGGCTCTTCAGCAGCCTCTTCACAGCAGTGGGAAGAAAAGAGTCTCTATTTTATATTTTGGTACTGGGGACTGAATTCAGGGGCTTTCTACTTCAACCTAAAGCCCCAGCCCTTTTTCTCCTCCTCCTCCTCCTCCTCCTCCTCCTCCTCCTCCTCCTCCTCCTCCTTCTATTTTGAAACAAGGTCTTGCTAAGTTGCTCAGGGTCTCATTAAGTTGCTGAGGCTGGCCTCAAACCTGTGATCTCTGTCCCAGCCTCCCAAGTACTGGGATTACAGGTGTGCACCACCACGCTGGGCAGAGGTCCTCTTCTTTACTGTTGTTTGGAGTTCTGGTTGATGGATCTCAGATTTTGGGATCATCTTCCAAAAGTAATTCTCAGGGTTTTTGCTTAGGGCCCAACCTGGAGGACTGGATACCTGATGCTGGCCGCAGTTGTTAGAAATGTAGAAGGGGATTCTTTTACTGCTTAACCATATGATTCCTCATTCTTAATGATCTAAACCGAGCCCTGAAGAATGCTGGCCAATCTGATGGAGGCTTCGCTGAGATTTTCCTTCAACGTGTTTAGTGATGGAAGATAATATGGGAAGCGTGTCTCCAAGTGCCCCATTCTGACAATCTATGATGGCTCTCGGGGACAAAGCTAAGGCCAGGAGACATCAGTATGTGGATGAATGTCAGGCTGGGTGGTGGCGTGATGGCCCACACCTCTTTCACTCACGGGTCTCTGGCTTGTAGGGTGCTGATCTTCTCACAGTTGGTCCAGGGGCTGCAGGCAGGGGTTCAAGTTGGTGTGGGACTTTGGGAACTTTCTGGAGAGTCTAGAAGGGAAGGAGCAGTGTATCTTGAAGGTAAGGAGACACAGTGGCAAGCTCTTGTGTTGTTTCTGTTGCAGTTGGCAGCTGAGAGGCTGAGCTGAGGGCCCTTCTCTCCTGTGCTTCCTAGTGAGGGGCCTCTATGGAAAGACACAGTCCCTCCTTCCTGTTGTTCATTCCTTTCCAGAGAGCCAAACCTTCTCCCTCTGACTCATGCAGCTGCTGTAGAGATAATTCTTATGTCAGAAGCAGCGGCCATTCATTTGAGAGGAGGAGAGCAATGAGTACTCAGAGACAAGTCTCCTCTCATCCTGCAAATACCCCTAATTAAGAAGCCCAGAGTTGGACTCTGTGTCATGGAAACACAATTTCCTTTGACTCAGAGAGTTTCAGGAATTGCTACAGGCTATGAGCCTTTTTTAGTTTTCTGGGTTAAACAGCCTTGCTTATTGCCCTGCGTTTTCTTGGATAAAAGTGAATTCTGTCTAGCATGTGTGAAGTTTCTTCTCTGTGCCAGGTATGGTCCTAGTGACTC
>PVLC010050007.1:0-10250 GCA_004027655.1 Graphiurus murinus | reverse complement strand
CTGGATATTATATCAATGCAGTGACTTTAGAATACTAAAGTAACACCTTATTATCATTAAGTGAGATATTTAATAAACTGTTGAAGACATTCAAAGCAGGCAGTTTTACAGTTCCTACTTAACAGGATATAAGATACCCTTGGAGGTATATTTATTGGACTGTGTCATTGTCAATTTAAGATCACTTCTACTTTATTCACTGAAGTGAAAAGAAAATAGATTATCTAACATACAGTCAATTTACACTTGCCTATATTTATAATTTAAATGAAATACTGCAGATATGCACTTTTTGAGAATACTTAAATTTACCAGTTATCTCATTGGATGTAAAGCAAAAAATGCTTTAAGTCTCACACATATCATTTCTTATATTCTCAGATCAACAATCTTGTGTTTTATTAATGTATAGAGTAAACACAGTTGTAACCTAAAACCTGTATGAAAATCAATTGGTTCTCCCCTAATATTAAGGCCACTTGGAAATATTCAATGAATATCTGTATACTTAGAAGAAAGATTACAACTTTAAGATTTATTAATATAATATATATTTTTCTCTCATTCTTTGTAAATGTGGATATGATTTTTATCTAAATTCAAATATTTTCGAAATTTTCATTTTATCATTTTATAGTAACAATAATATACTTTGGATTCATGTTTTTCAAGGTAAAAAGTATACCTTTTATTCATTATTTTAACATGGTAAGTTTTCGAATTTTGTAACTGCATCAAGAAACTGAATGGAGCCGGGCGTGGTGGCGCACGCTTGTAATCCCAGCATTCGGGAGGCTGAGACCGGAGGATCCGGGTTCGCGGCCAGCCTCAGCTACCTAGTGAGGCACTCCGCAACTTAGTGAAACTCGGTTTCAAAATAAAGAATAAAAAAAATAGGGCTGGGGGTATAGCTCGGAATGCCCCTGAGTTCAATCCCCAGTACCGCAAAAAAAGAAAAAAAAAAAAACACACACACAAACAGCAATAAATAATGGCAAGGATGTAGGAACTCTGATACATTGTTGGTGGGATTGCAAATTAGTGTAACCACTTTGGAAAACAGTGTAGAGGGACCTCAGAAGAATGGAAATGAACCTGGGTATCTACCCAAAAGAATTGAAACCAGACTACCATAGCAATGCATGCATATCTATGTCTGCAACAGCACAATTCATGATTGCAAAACTATAGAAGCAGCCTAGGTGTCCATCAACAGATGAATGGTGCTGCAGTCCAGCTGCCGCAGGGTCCAGGGGTCCCCGAAGTGAGGAGAAGGGTCGACGCAATGGGAGACAGAAGCACACCACTCGAAGGGCTTGCACAGTCTGTTCCATTTATTTCAGGTTAACTCACAAGTTTATAGTTTTATTTTTGGCAGAGCATCAGGGTTTTGCAGTTAAGCCAAGCAGGAAATGTACCACAGGTTTTAGTTGAATAATTTTGCTTAAATGGGTTCTTTTCTCTTTGTGAAACATGAACTTTACTGCCCTTTTGCTTGGCTATTTGGCTGAAGCTAAGAATAATTAAATGATTGACTTATGATTAATTTTTGTGATTAATGATTATAGTACCTTTATTGTACCCTTTCTTCTATTTCCTCATCAGATAACACTCATTGTGGCAGTCATGCTGCTTTCCAAAACTCATTTAAGTGTTTTCCTATACACCAAGGTGGGTCACTTTTAGCAAGATGTCCCATGAAACTCAAACTTGAACTTCATTGTTTTCAACCCTGCATATCCCTTTGTAAGCTCCTGTATATGGCAGCAGGGGGTCAGGTATTCTTTAACATCTTACCACCTTGGAGTGGATACCATATTCTTTCATTAATCAAATATGCTACTTATAGTGAGCCCTGCACTGTGGGAACAAGACAAACTTTACTTTTTCTGTTGTTTTTGTCCTCCTATTCAGCAACTACCTTGGGAACCTCAACAGAAAGGCTTTCCATCCATGTGGGTGCCAGAAGTTTATCCTGCTGCAGTTTCTGAATTAACTCTTTTATGTTTGTTCTTTTAGGGGGGAATCTTATTATTAAATTAAACAGGATGCTATCTGAATGGTTTCTCAGAACTTCTGGGATTTTCACTTGAATTTCTGGAGTATCTGTGACTGCCACATTATTTCACACAAATGACTCAAAATATGGTTCAAACGTTTTCCCCCATGTTGTGTCAGCCCTAACAAGTGAAACCAGCAAGCATAAAAGACATGAGGAGAAGAAAGACAAATAGACAAATCCCAAAAAGCCCTATGACATGACCACTTCTAGGAAGATGGGTTCCTTGAATCCGCTTCCCTCACTCCCGGACCTTGTCAGGCAGCATGAGGAGAACTGGGTGTGGCAGAATGAATTACAAAATTATGGGATATGTACACAATGGAATTCTACTCATCTATAGAAAAGGAAAAAATTATGTAATTTCAGGGAAATGGTTGGAACTGGAGAATATTTTGCTACATGAGATTAGCTAGTCACAAAAAGTGAAGGGATGGATGTTTTCCGTCTTATGTGGAAGTTATGGAGAAATTGGAAGGCAGGAGAAACCCCAGACAAAGAAGGAAAAAACCTTAGTGTAGTGAGGGAGAAGACCTAACTGAGGGAAGTGGGAGGAGGAAGGAAGACTTGAAGAGAGTTACGTCTTCAATGGACATGATGCACATACACAATTTTATCAATGCTAATTACAGTGTTGTGCACAGGGAGGTGGAGAGGGAGAAATGGGATGGGAACTGGGGGAGGGCTCAACAAATGCTGTGTGCATGTATACCCTGAACTTCACCGCGATGTATGATTATAATGCACCAATAAAAAACTATGTATGACAAAATATCTGTTATCAAATAAATTTGTTAAAACTGGTTTAAGAGATTAAAAATAAATTTTACTATAAGAACAATTAGCAGGAGATGAACCTTTTTTTGAGAAAGAGAGAGAAAGAAAACATGCATTTTAATTATGAAGGTAGAGAGCAAGCCATGGACATATTGCAATACCTGTTACTTTGTCATTATTTGACAAAGTATAGATATTTTCATAAATATGTTTCAGGCATCTAGGATCATCATCTATTCTGATCATTATTTTGAAATCGTAGTTATGAGAAGTACCTCAGGATAGAAATAACATTATAGAATATATTACTCTAGTACAAATTTATTCTAAAGTATTTTGGTGACTGTATTTCAATGTAATTGTCTTTTTTTTATTTTTGTTATTTTGTAAATTTAAAAATTTTGTACTGGTTATGGATTCATAAGCTTGTTTTTCTTTTTTTGCTTCTCACTACAACTGTCATATGTTTCCTCTCGTATGTGAAAGTGAGAGAGAAAATAGGAAATAAAAAGAATAAAGGAGAAGAGAGAACAGTAGAATAGTAGAAGGGGATTGGAGTAAGAGTGGCGGGGCGGCGGGGGGGTCAAAGAGGACTGAGCAAAGAAACAGTTCAAATGATTTTTTTTTGGTGGTGGTGGTACTGGGGATTGAACTCAGGGCCATTCTACCTCCGAGCTATACCCCCAGCCCTATTTTTTATTCTTTATTTTGAAACTGAGTCTCACTAAGTTGCGGAGTGCCTCACTAGATAGCTGAGGCTGGCTGTGAACCCGGATCCTCCAGTCTCAGCCTCCCAAATGCTGGAATTACAAGCATGAGCCACCACTCCCTGCTCAAGTGATCTTATTTTAACATATGAAAGTGTCACTACCAACCTTACTAACACGTATATGGGGAGGGAAGATGGGAGGAGTGGGGTGGGTTGCAAAAGGAAGTATACCAAGTGATGTCTGCATGTATCCTTATGTCACTTTTGATCTCATTATGGTGTATAATTACAATGTACCAATAAAAGTATAAAAATGAGAAAAAAGATCTGCCTTTTTAACAAATTCTAAGGCACATAATACAGTACTGTTTTATAGTAGATCTCTAGAATTTATGTCATTTAACTAAAACTTGATGCCTATCAATTAGCAATTCCCATTTCCCCCTCTCTCCTAGCTCCTGGTAACCACATTTTAGTCTTTGGTTCTCTCGTTGACTATTTTTTTTATTCTTTTTTATACTTATTTTTTTAATTTGTGTATTGTAATCATACATCTTAATGAGATACAGGATGGAAAAGGAATAGATGCCTCATGAAAGTGAAATCATATGACAGCTGTATGTCGGCAGCTGCTTATTTCTTTTAACACAATGTCCTCAAGTTTCAGCCATGTTATTGTATGTTGCAGAATTTCCATCCTTATTAAGGCTGAATAATATTCAGTTGTAGTATGTGTTTACCACATTCTTTTTATACATATGTCGAAGGACCTTTAGTTTGTTGCCATGTTTTCACTGTTGTGACTAGTGCCACAATGAATAATCTTCATAAATATCTAGATATTTATTATGTGGTAGTTCTGTTCTTAATTCTTGGGGGACTATATCTTTTTCATAATAGCTGCACCATTTTGCATTCTCAATAACAGTGAATAAGAGTCCCAATTTCTCCCTATACTTGCCAATATTTGCTGTCTTTTTCTCTCTAATAAGAGCTATTTTGAGCCAGATACAGTGCTACATGCCTATAATCCCAGTACTTGGGAGGCTGAGGCAGGAGGATCACAGGTTCCAGCCAGTCTCAGCAACTTAGTGAGACCCTATTTCAAAATTAAAAATAACACCAGGTGTGGTGGCACATGCCTGTAATCCCAGTACTTGGGAGACTGATACAGGAGGATTGCAGGTTCCAGGCCAGTCTTAGCAACTTAATGACATGCTGTTTCAAAATATAAATAAACAAACAAACAAATATAAATAAAATAGGGCTGGGATGTGGATTGGAGGTAGAATGCCCCCAGGTTCATTTTCCAGTACCAAAAATAAACATTAAAAAAATTAAGAAATAAAAAGGCTAGGGGTATAGCTTAGAGGTAGAGCAACCCTGGGTTCAATCCCCAGTACTGCATACAAATAACAATAACAATAATAATAGTAATAATAGCTATCTTCACAGGTATAAGGTAATATCTTTATGGTTTTGGTGTTCATCCTCCTGGTGTCTACTGATGTTCAACATCTCTTTATATACATTTTGGCTGTTTGTATGTCTTCTTTGGAGAAATTTCTTTTAAGTCCTTTGTCCATTTTAATTGGGATGTTTTCTTACTATTGTGTTCTTCAAGTTTCATGTACTTTGGATGTTAACCCCTTATCAGATGTATGGTTTCCAATTTTTTTACCCATTCTATAGACTATTTCTTAACTATATTTATTGCTTCCTTTGCTGTACAGAAATTGTTTTAGTTTGATGTAATCCCATTCATTTATTTTTGTTTTGGTTACCTGTACTTTTAGAGTCTCATTCATGAAATCATTGCCAACATCAATATTACGAAACTGTTATGGTTAAGTTGTTAGTGCATTTTGAGCTGATTTTGTGTGTGGGGTAACATAAGGATTAGATTTTTCTTCTTTTGCATGTGAGTATTAAGTTTTACTGATAGAATTTGTTGAATAGACTATTCTGTTCCCATGTATATTCCTGGAATGCTTTTCAACGATCATTGACTTAGTAATGGATTTATTTCTGGGCTCTCTCATCTGTTCCATTAATCTATACTTTGGATTTATGTTAGTACCAGATTGTTTTGATTACTATGGGACCTATAATATATTTTCAAATCAGAAAGTATTATGCCTCCAAGTTTGCTCTTCTTTTTTTTTTTTTTTTTTTTTTTTGCGGTACTGGGAATTGAACTCAGGGGCATTCTACCTCCAAGCTATACCCCCAGTCCTATTTTTATTCTTTATTTTGAAACAGGGTCTCACTAAGTTGCGGAGTGCCTCACTAGGTAGCTGAGGCTGGCCGCGAACCCGGATCTTCTGGTTTCAGCCTCCAAAATGCTGGAATTACAAATTGCGCCACCACACCCGGCTTGCTCTTTTGTTTTAAGATGAGTTGGATTGTTTGTGGTCTATGTGGTTTCATATAATTGGCAGAGTTTTATTGTTTTACTGGTTCAATTTGCAGAAAAAAATACTATTTTGTTCCTGATGAGACAGCCTTGAATCTGTATATCATTTTGTATAGTATGGGTATTTTAACAATATTAAAAATTTCAAACCATAAATATGTGATATCTTTCCATTTTGTCTTAATTTTTGTCAATATTTTGTAATCCTCATCTCGGTTAAATTTCATTTTATTTTTGGTACTAAATGGGATTTAACCTAATTTCCTTTTTAGATGTTTTAGTACAGAAAATGCAACTAATTTTATATGAATTTATTTATAACTTGTAGTAGCATTTTTAGCCTTACTGAATTTATTTATAACTTGTAGGTAGCATTTTTATGTACTCTTATAGCACCTTTCTAATTTATAATTATATCATCTGCAAACAGAGACAGTTTCACTTTTCCCTTTCTGATTTGGATGTTCTTTATTTCTTTTTCTTGCCTAATCCTTACAGTTAGGATTTCTAGCATAGTGTTGAATAGAAGTGAGGTGATTAAGAGTGAGTATCTTTGGCTGGTTCCTGATTCTAGAGTTAATGCTTTCAGTTTTCACCAAAATTAGATCCTCTGTGGTCTTTTTATATATGACCAATTTAATCTATAGAAAACACTGCTAAATCATCAAAAAAAAAAAAATCCCACAATTGGGCTCACTGATTCAAATGATTCAGAAAAATGTAATGTAGTTTAGAAGAAGAAGCTTACATTATTTTACCTAGAAGAAGCTTACATTATTTTAAATGTGCTATTTATGCATGAATATATGTGTAAATATTAATTTTCATGTGACTTATGCAGACAACAAGTTTAAATGAGAACATATGAGATGCAAGGGCATGTCAGTCAGGGAGGAAGTGAAGAAACTCACAGAACTGCACAGAATTCTGAAAGAGTTTAGCTTATTAACAAACTTTTCCTTAGTTCTATTGCACACAATGTCTACTATAGATTAGACTATAGATAGCTCACATAGTTGACAAATAGGTATTTGATGAATGAATAATTGTATTATTTTCTGCTTTAAAGGAACTCCTAATCAGTGGTGAATATAAGTATTTTTACAATTAATTAAAGAAAGAGGAAAAGAACTACTATACTACATTAATACAAAGGCACAAAAATCCCACAGTTGGGCTTACTGATTCAAATAATTCAGAAAAATATAATCTAGTTTATACCTAGAAGAAGCTTACATTATTTTAAATGTGCTATTTAAATATGAGATTAAGACCTGGAATATTGCTTTGCAGATAGGGAGCAATGATTTTTATTATTTTTGTTATTTTGTTATATTTATATTATATTATTTATTTATTATTATTGGAATATAGTATATTATGTTTTCTATTGATGTGTAAGTTTCTGGAGCTAATATGCCAGCATCAACTCTGTAACACTTAAATATATCAGTCTTAAAATATACCATAGAAATCAACAAAAGCCACAAATGAGGGCTTACATCCTGCCTCTAGAACCAGTTGTTAAACTTGTGTAACACAGTACAGTACACATAGTTAATACAACACATCACTTCCTAGAGGGCAGGTAAATATATATTTCCCTGGGTAAAATTTGTCAAGTCTATTTGGCATTCATTGATGTAATGCTATCATCCTAAAATTGATTATTATCCCAGTCTGTTTGCCTGATTTTCTGTCATTGAATTGTTGGTATATAAAGAAAATTACAGCCGGGCGTGGTGGTGCACGCTTGTAATCCCAGCATTCGGGAGGCTGAGACCAGAGGATCTGGGTTCGCGGCCAGCCTCAGCTACCTAGTGAGGTACTCCGCAACTTAGTGAGACTCGGTTTCAAAATAAAGACTAAAAAATAGGGCTGAGGGTGTAGCTTGGAGGTAGAATGCCCCTGAGTTCAATCCCCAGTACCGCAAAAAAAAAAAAAAAAAGAAAATTACATTATCTCATACCAATATGGTTCTTCATAGTTCTTTGTGGGTCTACCTTTCTCAGATGCAATGTGTTATTCCCTGACAATTGCAGTATCAAACAAACAAACAAAACAAAAAAACAGAAAAGAATGTGATGAGTTAAGGGACAGGAATAGTTAGAAATTGAAATAATAATTCTAAAAATATAAATAAATAATAAATAAAAAGACCATTCAACAACTTATTTGTTTAAAAAGTGATTATTGAATAATGAATAAACTGAGCTCCAGGTACTTCTGGTTGATATGTTGACCATATATATATGGTCGAAAATAAACAAACTTAAGCTGGGCATGGTGGTATATACCTGTAATACCAGTACTTGGGAGGCTGAGACAGGAGGACTGCAGGTTCAAGGTCAACCTCAGTAACTTAGTAAGACTCTCAGAAACTTAGTGAGAAGTGAAATTCTATTTAAAAATTTTTAAGAGCCAGGTATAGTGGCACACACATGCTTATAATTCCAGTACTTGGGAGGCTGAGACAGGAGGATTGCAGGCTTTCTGCTAGCCCCAGCTACTTAGTGAGGCCCTCCTCACCTTAGTGAGATCCTATTTCAAAATAAAGAATAAAAGTGAGGGCTGGGAGTTAGCTAAGAGATATAATATCCCTGGATTCAATTCCTAGTACTACACAAAAAATAAAATAAAAGTGAAGTTTTTAAAAAAGGGGGAGCGGGAGGCTGGGGTCTTGGTATGAAGTTCAGAGGGAGCATGTCCCATACCACTAAAATGAAATAAACTTTGCCCTTCATGGAGATTATAGCCTTTCCACCGTGGAAGAGCAGTGACAGCATGTTATTTATGGTTTATACATAAATACCTTGGTTTTCTTGTCAAAGGCATGAATAGTAGCAGAGCAATATTTTCTTCCAGTCATACTTTCAGTAGAGGAAGGGGCTTTCATGAAGTAAAGTATCTGAATCAAATTGATTACTGAAAACAGAATAATTCTTATCTATATTATTATGTCAAAGGCCACCTGTGGTTGCAGAGGAGGTTTTGGTGGTGAGATCCTTAGAGAGAAGAAAGCATATGGAGTTGCCATCAGGAGACATCTTCATTTTACAGACCCATCCCTTATATAGAGTTCTGGGCAAAATGGAGCAAGTTATGCCAATGTACTCACATTGTGTATTACCTAGACATGCTTATGTAACTATATACATATCTGCAGTTGTGCAGGATAACCTGCCTAGTCATCCTTATATAACTACATGCTCATCTCTGGCTGTGCAGGGTGAGTGGGGTCATGTCATCACTACTGGCTTGTACTTCCACCCTACAGGGTGGCAGTGTGTGACTTGACCCAGAAAGCACACTGCATTGGGCCCCAAAGACCACAACAGCAATAGAGGGTGAAACAGGTAACTATTAGTTTTCTAATCACCATCAGGAGGAGAACAACAGCAGGTTTATTTTACAGACCCGTTCCTTACATAGGGTTCCAGGCAAAATGCATGTCATACTGGCATAATATGTGTTGCATATTTCCTAGTCATGCTTACACAACTACATACACATCTGCAGCTGCAAGGGATGACCTGCCCAGTTGTCCTTAAATAACTAAACACTCGTCTATGACTGTGAGGGATGAGCAGGTTCATCTGCAGCTGCGTGGGGTGAATGATGTCATGTCCTCACCACCAGCCAGTACTTCCTCTGGGCCCCACATATTTCTTCCCAGATTATGTTAACAAATACTATGTTCTATGGTACAGATAAGTGTTCATGAAAGATCTATGTGTTTTAAAGACTTGGATGCCATCCTGTTGCAACTATTGGGATATGGTGGAACTTGTAAGATGTAGAGCCTAGTGAAAGGAGATTGAGTCCTTTCTTTCCAGGTGCCATGAAGTTAACAGAATTCCTCTGCCATACACTCTCACCATGATATACTCTGTTGCCACAACTCAAAGCAATAGGGCAAAACAATCATAGATGGAAACTCTAAGACTGAGCCAAAATAAACTTTTTACATTACTAATTTGGTTATCTCATATATTCTGTCACAGTGATATAAAGCTGACCAAAGAACTTTAAATAACTTTTTTTTCCTTTTCTCATTCTTTTTTTTTTTTTTTTTTTTTTTTGCGGTACTGGGGACTGAACTCAGGGGCATTCTACCTCCGAGCTATACCCGAGTCTCACTAAGTTGCGGAGTGCCTCACTAGGTAGCTGAGGCTAGCCACGAACCCGGATCCTCCAGTCTCAGCCTCCCAAATGCTGGGATTACAAGCGTGCGCCACCACGCCCGGCTCCTTTTCTCATTCTTAATGAGTACTCAAAAGTTGTGAGAG
>PVLC010050006.1:0-10221 GCA_004027655.1 Graphiurus murinus | reverse complement strand
GGCTGGCTGTACAACTTTGAAGCTATATGAATAATACTGAGGGAACATTAAGCCAACGATACAAGCAAAAATACTTCAAAAATTAGTTTTGGACTTAACCAACCACTGTTCTTCTCTTTTTTTCCTCCATTACTAGATCTTCATATGGAGGGCAAGGCTGTTTGTCCTATCAATTAACTTGTAAGGATCTTGACTTGTTATCTCACAGTATTAAGTAACTGGGAACCCAGACTTTTCTTTGGCTTGATGGCCAGCTTAGTATCTTAGAAGATCGTAGTAAGTCTTAGTTATCTTATTAACCGAGCTCAGCAGAGATAAGTCCTGGGATAGGTTTTATTAATTTGAGAATTATTTTTGGCACTGATTTTCAAACCTATGCCACTAAATCTAAAATGTCATTAGCACAATTTTAAAGGTTAAAGTAGCATCTCTGATGTGGCTTACTAGGTGATAAGATACTCCAGAGACCAGCTACCCAGGCAGGCAGACAAAGCTAAGGACTTTCCAGTAAAGTCGGGCCGAAAAAGTTCTCTGGATTAAAATTCTTTTAGAGAAAGATTTTAAAATGTAGTTTCAAAATAATAAACTACAAGCTCCAGCACATTCTTACTGAGTACTTATGCGCTACATGGAATGTGGGCACCTTATAGGATTTGGAGGCGGGCTGACCTGCCCCTGAGCCCAGTTCCTGACCGGCCTACTTGGCTATCTTTCCCCCTCTTACAAAAGCAAGCAAAGTTCCACTTCCAGGGTGCAAATTACCTGCAACAAAACTTTTTTCATTTTTATCAACCTTCTTAGAGGATAAGAAATGAGAATTTGAGAGCTATGTCTATCTTGGCTTCTAAAGCCTCCTTGAATTTTGTAAAAGTCATGGAAAATACTAGAAAGGGGAAGATATCCAGAAATGATGCCAATACCAGCTCAGAGATCATTCACGGAGCTCCACATTTCTCTTCCCCCTTTTCGGTACTTTCTCTTTGCTCTCCTACAAGAGCAGATCTATGACAAATAGCTTTCCCTCCCAACTTCCTACCAAGTCAGGCTCGTGGAAATAAAATAGAGCATGAAAAAAATCTGTTTTTCATTTGGATGCTAGCTCCCCGTCTGAGACTATCACTGCCCAGTGCGAGGTACTCCTAAGCCCTATCTCGATCCCAGTGAAAATTAATCTTTTGATTTGGCTGTTGTCAACGGGGCTGCAGACCTCGCATGTAAATATCTTCAATTCCTCAAAGCAGATTAGTCACTTGTAAAGCACGAGAGTGGGAAATGTTTCCATATGTCCACAGCTTCTTCTAGTATCCTCCTCCAACTTAATATATGCACACGAACGCTCAGTCCCCCTTGGAGAGGGCTCAAACGCAAGCAGAGACTCACATGCAAAAGGAGATGATACTTGAGAATCCTCTGGACTGGTTTCAGGAGGTAGGACCCCAGGGGCAGCGAGTGTTTCAGAGTTTCCTGACGTTCCCGGAAGAATTTGGCCAGAATCTTGTTCCTCATGCACTCGGTTAGCACGGACACTGACCTGGAAGAGGAACAGATGGTTTTTATCCTGGTGAAATGTTTGATGTCTGAGCTTCAACACCAGCACCAGTGTAAATGCCCTTGGACGGGTAGGGTGGTCGAGGAGCTATAGTCAGACCTGAGTGCCACTGTGCAGAGTGGAAAAAGGCATCCCCCCGGGTGAGCGAATCTGAAAAAGGCACGGTGCTCCAAGGTACAGCACAGTGGGCGCACGGCTTCTCAGCAGCAAATTCGCTCTTTCTAAGAGTGGCCGCACTACTGCAGGGCATGAGGCTTGATAAAAGGGTTTAAGTTGGATTTTAGCTCCCAGCTGTACTCCCATCTGGGTATCACTGTACAGTGCTCATAATGCACATCTTACTTAGTTTCCGGAGGTCAGATTATAAGGCATAAGTACCTTTGTACTAAAAAAAAAAAAAAAAAAAAGGATTTCAGCTAGGCATGGTGGCATATACCTATAATCCCAGGCTGACACAGGAGGATCACAGGTATGAGGCCAGCCTCAGCAACTTAGCAAGATCTTCAGCAACTTAGACCTTGTTTCAAAATAAAAATGAATGAATGAATGAATAAATAAATAAATAAATAAATAGGGCTGGGGTTACAGCTGGGAGGAAGAATGCCCCTGAGTTCAATCACCAGCACACATACACACACAAGAGTCTCAAAACTGCCCATCGCGTGACCTGGGAGCTTTTGTAAGGTTCTTTGGCACCAGAACCAGCTGCCCAGTGGCCCCTGGCTGCTCAATGTCGTGAGCAGCAGGCTTGCTGGGGAATTGGAACCTGCCCCATACTGGGAGCACATGGCGCTCCAGGTTCCCAGCAGTCTCCGGCACAGGACAGCCATCTGAGGACAATGACCTGGCTCTGTCTGTGCCCCTCCCTGGGGGAGGAAGGGACGGGCTTGTGCCTCTTCACAGTGAAACCACTGGGGCGTGACTGGTATGAAGAAAGAGGACACCAGTCAAAGTGTGCCGGCCACTGAAGTGTCACCAGCCTCGATCCAAGGAGGGAAGGAAGATTGTCAGATGGGCGGCTTTGCCTGGCACTCTGACTTGTCAGCCCCACAGCAAACTGATTGGAGACAAGGGGACAAGAGAACACTTCTCTGTGGATGTGAAAAGCCATACAATTGGGCAAAACCCAGAGATGTCATCTTCCCTGGGAACACCCTGTGAGCGGCTCTCTACGAACACAGGTTTCTTCAGAGTCAGATTCAGTAAAAAAGCACTTTTCCCAAGACATTGTCCTTAACTGTCCTCATTGGGGCTTACCACTTCTTACTTCATGTATCTTCAACTTCTGGGATACACTGCTGAGCTTGTCTTACATCTAGACTATCTTTGCAGTATTGGGGGATACACTGCTAAGTTTGTCCTATATAGAGATTATTTTTGCAGTAGAAGGGTTAAACTCAGGGATGCTCTACCACTGAGCTACACTCTCAACCCTTTTTATTTTTCATTTGGAGACGAGGTTCACTAAGTTGCCCAAGCTGGTCTTGAACTTGCGATCCTCCTACTTCAGCCTCCAGGACCGCTGGGACTACAGGTGCATGCCATGGTGCCAGGTTGAGTTCATCCTACATTCATTTACTGGATCTTTCCTAACATGCTATTCCGCTATTCCATTTAGTTAAGTTCCGACTCCTGAAAGAAGATACGTGCTGGAAGGCACAGGACAGTGGTTCCTATTCCCTGCTGCTCCACATTGAGCTTGGAACACTGTTCCAAGAATGGACAGGCTCTTCAAAAATGTTCTTGCACAAATGATTTTGCCTTTCTCTGGACTCTGAAGCAGCCCAGCATATAACAAGGCTGCCTTTATTTTCCCTCCTTCCCTTTTTTTCTTCCTCTCTCTCTTTCCCTCCCTTCTTTCCCCTCTCCCTCTTTCTTTCTTTTGTACTGGGGAATGAATCCAGGGACATTCTACCACTGAGCTACACACTCAGCCCTTTATTATTGTTATTATTATAATTATTATTTTATTTTGAAACAGGGTCTAAGTTACCACACCCTGGGTTTGAACCTACAATCCTCCTATACTGGAATTATAAGCATGTACCACCATATCCCGCTTGTACTTTTCTTTCTTAGTAATTCAGAACATCTTCTGAAGTCGGGTGTGGTGCTGCATGCTTGTAATCCCAGTACTTGGGAGCACTGAGACAGGAGGATCACAGGTTCGAAGCCAGCCTCAGCAATTTAGCAAGACCCTCTACAACTTACTGAGACCCTGTTTCCATATAAGAAATAAAATTGGGCTGGGGGTATAACTTGGAGGTAGAATGCCTCTGGGTTCAATCCCTAGTACCCCCCCCCAAAAAAAAAAATCTTCTGAATTGCAATTTGGGAAATTTATATTAAGAAATCAGTTCTTCAAGCAATATGTTTATAATGAAATGTACAGACATCATCTGTCCAAGTAAGCCCCTTTATTGGTTCAGATTCTGACCACTGAGTCCAGAGCTTTGCTGATTCTTCAGAGTTTGACTGTTTTTTTCCCCCCTTCCCTCAAGAAGTTGTGTGGAGAAGCTGAGGGCCAATGCTGTGATTCCTCTGGATTAGGGTATGGTGCCGCTCAGTTTTGGCTGAAGGACCATGAGATTTTGTTGGGGCATCTTACAATTTCCTGGTATCTCCAGCACTAAGGTGTAAACAAATACCTTAGGAGAAAAAAAGCTGCTTAAGTGAAACTGTGTAAATGATGGGTGTGTCTGCAGATAAGGATATGTGATAAATGCTCAAATATTCATGCTGGCTTCATTATTTTTTTAAAGGGAAATTTGGGGAAAGCTTGGCTGACCACTAACCAAATAAACCATGACACAATATCCTGAGCAATATTTTGAAGAGGAGATGATAGTCCTCTAATTGGAAGTATTTTATCATCAGTAAACCTGAGCTTCTAGCTTCATGGGCCTTTTCATAAAACCTGTTTTTTTTTTTTTTAATTTATTTTTTTAATGTGTGTGTGTGTGTTGCTGGTGATTGAACTCGGGGGCATTCTATCTCTAAGCTACAACCCCAGCCCTGTTTTTATTTTTTATTTGGAAACAAGGTCTTGCTAAGTTGCTGAGGCTGGGTTTGAACCTGCAATCCTCCTGTCTCAGCCTCCCAAGTACTGGGATTACAGGTGTACACCACCGCACCTGGCTAAACCTGCTTTTTTACAACAATTTTTTTTTATACACTTAAAAAAATTTTTTTTTTGATTGAGCGGAGAGGCACTCTACCTCCGAGCTACACTTGCAATCCTTTTTATTTTAAAATAGGGTCTCAAAAACTGCCAAGTGTCTTGCTAAATTGCTGAGGCTGGCCTCAAACCTGTGATCCTCCTATTTCAGCCTCCCGAGTACTGGGCTTATAGGTGTGTGCCACCACGGTCTACATAAAACCTGCTTTCTGGGGCTACTTCCTGAGCAGCGGAGCCCAGGAACCCATTTGTTCTTCCCGGCTGCAGCTGGCTTCTCTTCCACCCACTGTAGCCTTAAGGACTCATCTTTGCCAAGACTGGCCACGCAGTAGGCAAAAATCTTCCCAGCATTCTCCTCTTCCTGGCTGGTCCCTGAGATAATGCAACACCCACTAATCATGTGGGAGAAAAGCAAAATAAAAGGGCATGGGTGGGTGGGTCACAAAGCTTCAGATCTATGCCAGGATGGGACAGCCTGGGTCAGAGGCTAGAGAAACCTCCTTCAAATGCTTGTTGGTCACTCAGTAGCTCCGTGCCCATCCAGAAATCAGTTTGCCTATCAGAGCCTCAGTGGCACTCATTCCTAAAATGGAAATGGGGTGGGAGAAGGGTGGCAATGAACTTGTACTTGTTGAGAACCTATAAGGTGCCAGGCTCTGGGATGGGTGTTCTGTGTCTCTTTAATTCCTCCATATCTCTGGATGGCCATGAAAATTAAATTCAATATTGTGTATTCATACAATTTAACGCAGTCTTCAGGAGTCAATATATGCCTAATAAATGTCTTTTGGAGCAAAATGAAATGCCCGCAGCTGTGGTCCTCTGTCTTGGGCACATACTGGTCCATCCAGGCTGCTCCCTAAACTGCCCTCCTGCTGCGATTTCTGGTGTCAGCGAAACTGGGCCAAGGACCCTGGGGAGACAATGGTCCCCTTTTCTCATGCTGGCTTCTCATGATCTGTCCTTTCTCTGAACTCTATAAAAACCTGTATTGTTCATAAAACGAACAGAGCAAAAACAGAACCTGTTTTCTCCCCAGCTGACTCACATAAAGCTTGTTAGCAATTTTTCCCGGTCATAACATCATCAACATGGTGATGAGACCAGGCGTGTCACCTGATTCCAATGGCTCACCTCGCTTTCCCTTGGAGAAACTCCATAATCTCTGGGTCTCTTTTGCAATTCTACCCTGCACTGGTCCTGCTCCTCAAAGCCCGAAGGGATCAGCCAGTGTCTGGGACTCCGTAATCTGTTCTCCGCACACTTTACGGTTTCCCATGGTATTCAGCGCAGGGCCAGGCAGCCCCGGCCCGGGGACCACCCACACTGAACACCAAGCAATGATGGAAAGTGCCCCCACGCCTCCCGACCTCCCATACCTGGGGTAGTTGGTGCAATACTGGGTGTAAATGTGGAAGTCTTCACTCTGCAAGGAAACAAAAGAGGCTTTCATAGGCAAAAAAGCACAGCCCTCAACATTCATTTAAAAACACGACAAAAAAAAAAAACTGCTCCTGGGTCTTCACATTTCTTTCTCCCATTGGCTAGCCTGTCTCCTGAGCCCTGGTGGCAATCATCTGTCCCCATTGTTATACCTAGAACCCACACACACTCAGACTCAAATTGAGTCCAATAAGCATTTATTGAGCACCTGCTGTATTCCAGTGAATCTGAAAGCAAAGAGAGGATGAAAATAAGGGTTCTGCTCCCCTCCCGAGGGGCTCACAGTTCTCTGGTGGATACGTGCTGTGGGAGGGGACTATAAGTAGGTGGCAGTATGCAAGTAGCCAGTTTGGTTTTTCAATGTCATTGTAATTTCATAAATATAAACAGTGATTTTTTTTTTTTTTTTGCAGTACTGAGGATTGAACCCAGGGGCATTCTACCTCTGAGCTATATCCGCAGTCCTATTTTTTTATTCTTTATTTTGAAACAGGGTCTCAATAAGTTGCGGAGTGCCTCATGAAGTAGCTGAGGCTGGCCGTGAACTCGGATCCTCCGGTCTCATCTTCCCAAATACTGGGATTATAAGCGTGCGCCACTATGCCTGGTTCAGTTAGTGAATTTTGATTGTTTTCTGTTAACTGTCTTTACCGATGCTCAAATTACCCCATCTTTTGGAGCACCGGCCTCTGAATGTGCATGATCTGAGCTATCGTCTTCAGCAGCTGCAGTACTTTCTGCTACGACAAGATGTTCCAGACCCTCTTGTGCGTTTCCCACCCGAATGCATTCTTTACGGGACCTGCTCCATTGGTAGGATTTGAAGACCACAGCCTAGTTGTTAGGGACGCTCTTGCTACTGGGTTAATCGTTATTCTTGGAGCCTTTCAGTGGGCAGAGCAAGAGATATGGTGTCTTCCAAAGGGTAAAATATATCCTTAGTCTATATTAATACTTATACAGGTTGAGCATCCCTAATCTCGACATCCGAAAAGCTCCAAAATCTGCCAATTTTTGAGCACCACCATGATGCCACAAGTGGATAATTCTATACCTGACCTCATGTGACAGGTGGCAGCCAAGATGCAGGTGCACTAGAAAATTGTATAAAATTACTTCCGGGCTAGGTGTGTAAGGGGCATGAATGGATTCCGTGTTTAGACTTGAGTTCTATCCCCAAGATAGCGCATTATGTGTATGCAAATATCCCCAAATCCCCAAAATATCTAAATACTTCTGATCACACATACATATGTGTGTGTGTGTGTCCCCAGTACTACAAAATATGTAAAGTATATGTATACATAAGTATATATAAAATATTTTTTAGCAGTACTGGGGATTGAACCCAGGGGTATTCTTCCTAGGTGTTATACCTCTAGCCCTATTATTTTAATTTTTAATTTTGAAACAGGGCCTTGTTAAGTTGCTGGGGGCCTTGCTAAGTTGCTAAGGGTGGCCTCAAACCTGTGATCTTCCTGTCTTAGCCTCCCAAGTACTGGGATTACAGGCATGTGCTACCACGCCTGATTTGATCACAAGTATTTTGGATAAGAAGCCAGGTGTGGTGGCGCACGCTTGTAATCCCAGCATTTGGGAGGCTGAGCCCAGAGGATCTGGGTTTGCGGCCAGCCTCAGCTACCTAGTGAGGAATTCCGCAACTTAGTGAGACCCTGTTTCAAAATAAAGAATGAAAAAATAGGGCTGGGGGTATGGCTCGGAGGTAGAATGCCCCTGAGTTCAATCCCCAGTACCACAAAAAAATATACATATATACATATTTTGGATAAGGGATATTTAATATGTAATTGAAATTTATGCCATCAACTCAATACACAATTTGTTTCATTTTGCTTTCAATTTTTAGACACTTAGTTTTGTTTAAATTAAAATATTTTATTTTATTTTGATACTGGGGATTGAACCTAGAGTACTTTACCAATGAACGACATCCCCAACCCTTTTTAATTTTATTTGGAGACAAGGTCTTGCAAAGTTGCCCAGGCTGGCCTTCAAATTGCTATCCTCCTGCTCCACCTCCAGAGTCAATGGGATTACAAGCATATGTCACTGTACCTGGCAAAATATTTACATTTTATCAAAGTCAGCTCTACAAAGAAATACATAGAGAAGTCTAACCTTGGTTGGGCATGTTGGTGTATGCCTGTAATCCCAGTACTTGGGAGGCTGAGACAGGAGGATTATGGGTTCATAAACAGCCTTAGGAATTTAGTGAGACCCTGTTTCCAAATAAGAAATAAAACTGGGTTAGGGGTGTAGCTCAGAGGTAGAATGCCCCTGGGTTCAATCCCCACTAACACACACACACATGCACGCAAGCATACACACACACACGCATATACATGTGCACACGCAAATACACACACACACACCACAGCCAAACTCCTATTGTTTTCCACTTTATTCTCTCCTTTCTCCTATTTTAATCTCATAAATTGTACTCTTATTTTAAAAACACAGGCATATCTTTCCTTTCTTAGATCAGCAAACCATGTTATACTAGTGATTTTCAAATGTGGGTGGGTATGTATCAGAGTCACTCAGAGGACTTGCTAAAACACAGATTTCTGGGTCCCATCACCAGTTCCCAGTCAGTAGGTCTGGGATGGGGCCCGAGAATTTGCATTTCTCCCAAGTTTCCTGATGGTGTTGATGCTGTAGGTCCAGGGACCACAGTTTGAGAACTATAGTGCTCTACACACATCCACACTTTCATCTACCCCTCTCGTCCTGTAGTGGACAGAGATATTCTTTATCTGCTTTTATGGATATACGATGGTTTATTCAATCAGCTTCTTGTTTAGGGACATATGGCCTATTTCTAGTCTTTCGCAGTAACAAATATTCCTGCAAATAGCAGCATCATTCTTAGTTTTTGTCAGTTTACTCTTGGAATAGACTTCTAAAAGTCCAATCGGCAGGCAACAGAGTAAATTCTGATGCTAGATACAGCCAAATTCTTCTCCGTAGGGTTTCTGCCATTTTTGTTTCTGCCTGGTTGTGAGAACAACTGTTTCACTGCGGACTCCTCGACATTTTAACCATAGCACTAAATTTTCAAGCATAGTACTTTTAAAAAAATCTAAATTTGTGGTCAATTTTTAAACATTGGAAAATAAAAATATCTTGATTTCTGGCATCTCCTGAAAAAGTACAGGATCCATGGGCTGTGGGCCTGCAATTTCACAGTACAAACACTAGCTCACGAGACCAAGCAAGCCCCTGAGTAGCTATAGCTTCTACCTGGGCCCTGCAGTCACCTCTTGGCTCCCAAAGGCACCTGTTGGTGCTGGAAGTGGCTCTGGCTCCAGGGCTGAGAAAGGCACAGTGACCTGCCCAAGGTCCTTCAGGAAGTGGACACTGGACCAGAGTGCTGCCCTGGATTTGCTCACTGTCTTTCCAAGTTTCTTGTTCTTATTTCCTGCCTCCTGCGGTAGTTAACCTGGGAATAAACATCATCAGGCTGCCTTTCCTTACATTGTAGGCTCTTTAAGGTCATTTGGAATGCCAAATTAAAAAATAACAGCTCATTGGAAATATGTTTCGATTGCATTCCAGGGCTTACCTGTCTACACACAGCCCATGTAAGGCCTTAAGACTTCTGCACAATTTCACTTTGTGGCATCGTGGCTCTATTCCTATTTTATGTTAGAGAGCTTGGGCTTACATTAGCTATATATCCTTAATAGAGACCCAAATACAGGTTTGAGCTTAGATTTGTAAAGCTCTGTGGACTTTCCCAAGAGTCGTTTTACACAAAAATCAATACCCTGTAGGTCTACTAATGCTTAAATGTCATTACTTATTATACAGGCCACCCAAATCCTTCCTCAGATATATTTAGGGGAATCTAGTATACAAACCAGAAACAAATAGATACGACCTTCTGGTTATTCAATTCTTTCAAACTGTAGAGATGATGTAGAAATGAAGTAATTATGACAGCCCAAAATCAGGTAGTCAGGGCTGTCCGACTGAGCATACAGGGTGCCCAGTCATGGACTAGGTAACTCGAGGGAAGAAATCTGGG
>PVLC010050005.1:0-10246 GCA_004027655.1 Graphiurus murinus | reverse complement strand
CCTTGCCTCAGGGTACCTGATGTGCACATTTACATTCTCTAATGCTAAAGACCCAGCTTCAGAGCCAGCTGAGGAGAGTTCTGGGAACTGATTAATGAGGCCAGACCCCAGGGGGGCCATTTCTTCCTTAAAGGCAAGGACAGAGAATGAAGAGATAGGTCTAGAGCCCTGAAATGAAAAGTAGAGACTGAAGAGGGGAAAGTCCTAGAGAACAAGCAATGGACAAGAGATCAACTGCAGTCAGATGGCAGAGGAGGAGGATTTTTTTAATCACTTTCCACTACTTTACTCCAGTTGACTTCTCAAAAAGGGACCCGTGTGTGCTGTCATGAATGTTAGAAATCTGAACATACTGGATATTCAGTTTCTTTATAAAAGCTGCATACTTGCTACCCTCAGATCTGTGCATGAATGTTCATGTGTGTCAATGTGTGTGTGTTTGATGTTGTGTACATTTTATGTATGAGCCATCTCTTGACATACACTTAAGTAAGTTCTCTTAATTCCATGTTCTTGATGAAAATTAAACTCATCTCACCTTTGCCAAATGGAGGAACCTTATTTTTGCAAGAAACTTACCTTTATAATGGGGAAAAACTAGTTTCAGGATCTAGGTCTTCTTGCCATCAATTGTCTAGGATGTTTTTCTACTCTTTCAGTATTTTCTAAATCCAGCTAGCTCATTCAAAGATTTAATTCAAACAATACAGTGTTATTGAAAAAATACCTGCTCAACACTTATCTGTTATATCAGTTTGCTTTCCATAAACAATCCTTAGAAGTACAGGTTTGGGGAAGAGAAAGCACTCTCTTTAGGAGGGCTGCTATTCATCCACATTAATGGATGAGAGGTATGAAAATACAAGTTTCTGTGTTTTGGGGTAAAACAACTATTCCATTGTGTTCGTACCAACTAGACCCTGTCATAAGTTAACCATTTTAGTACCTAGATTCTGACTGCCTAAAGACCATGTTCTGCAAACTACATCAACACACTTTTAAAGTCTGGTATGAACCTGGAACCTAGCAGCATTCGGCCTCTTGATTAATTGCTACCCTAGGAAGCAGAGTGGGTGTACCCAGGGAGCACAAATATCAGTAGGGAAGGAGCTTTGGAGTCCTTGGGGGCAAAAAGAAGCCAGACTAAGATAAAATATACCGCACAGCAAAGTATCTACATAGAAACAACAAAAAGTTGGCTACGTTATTATTTCATAATAATATATAGTATTAATATGTTATTATGTGTTTCATTTTTCTGTATAAGAACTTCCTGCAATCACCTATTGCCAGTCATCTAAAAACACATTGCACAGGTCCTCTTCATTAAAGGAAATCAGCTTCATTGATCAAATTCTGTAGTACCTTTAAACACAAAAGTTTAATGTGCTTCTTCATGAGCTTTCTAATGATTGTCTCTGTGGAAGATACTCACCATGTACATAAGCCAGAAATAACTTCCGAGTCTCTAGGTAAGTCACACATACATTAAAATATTTCTGTGTTTCAGGTGGCTGAACTTGTCACCAGTGAGTTCTTCGAACAAGGAGATCGGGAGAGATCAGAACTCAAACTCACTCCTTCTGTAAGTTCATCCTTTTATTGTCATGAATCTACCCTTTTGAATGATATTTTTTAAAATAACTGAGTCACAACTTGAAAATGGGAAATACTGAGAAGAGATTTAAGATAGAACTCTGGAAAGTTAAAAACGTTAATTAAATGTAAATGATAAACACCTTTATTCCCAGGTGTCTGGTTAGGCATGGTGAGCTACTTAAGGAACATTTTCTGAGCGCCCACAGTGGCACAAGTAGGTGCAAGGAGGATGTGCAAAGTGGAATTTGAATAATTCAAACCTCAGTGCTGGCATTTCATAGATGCCAACTTTTGAATAGAAATGCAGCAAAATATTAAAGGCAAGCTGTCCAGCCGCGAGGGGCTACATTTTACTCTCCAAATTTAACTTTTTTTTTTTTTTTTTTTTTTTTGCAGTACTGGGGATTGAACTCAGGGGCATTCTACCTCCGAGCTATACCCCCAGCCCTATTTTTTTATTCTTTATTTTGAAACCGAGTCTCACTAAGTTGCGGAGTGGTTCACTAGGTAGCTGAGGCTGGCCGCGAACCCGGATCCTCCGGTCTCAGCCTCCTGAATGTTGGGATTACAAGCGTGAGCCACCACGCCCGGCCCAAATTTAACTTTTTAAAATCCCAGAAGCAAACCATTTCAAACTTCTGTGTCTTTGATGACAAAATAAAAAGTTTCACCTGGGAAACTAGGTTCTGGAGATTGGAATGCTATTTATGTTGGGCTTACTATTCAGTTATTATTTGCAAATGCTTGCAGGTCAGGATATAGAAGACATAAATGCCTCGGTCACCAGCCACAAGGATGGGACATCCTCTTTATTCCTTGTGAATGATTATCTAAAACATGTAACCCAATCATTCTGACAGCAGTGAAAAGTATTTTAAAGCCTGGAAGCATAGCACAGTAGTTTTCAACAGGATGTGTCAATTGTCAAGAATGTCTGTTTTAAGGATTCAAATCAACCAGTTGAAGGCATTTGAACAGTTAAAGGCATTTTAAGATCTTTAAGAGTATTTAGACACCCTTCTTTGCTGACATTTAAAAACCAGAAAAAGCAGAAAAACCATGTTTTAGCTTGGAGAGTCTTACCTGTTTGAAGGCAGAACTCACAGTTTTACTCATTTTGACTATTCTTACGGGTTTTCTTACTTAGAGAAGGAGGTCAGAAGACTATGCATGTTGAAACATGCGCCAATTATTTTAGTTTTCAAAGCAACATTTATTTATACAGTGTTCTAAATATCTCTTTTTTTTGGTGATGCCACCAATTTGGTGATAAAAATAAAGATATTAGATTGGAATACATTTTGTGTGCCAAAACCTAGTACAACCAAAACTTCTCTCAGTTACATATTATTTTAAAATAAAAACCTTTTCCTCCTTTAAAAAAAAAGCATTTCAGAGGCATACTCAAAAGGGTTTACAATGCAGCACTACCACAGGTCATTTAATTAAGTGAAAAAAATGTGGTAAATTGCCAGCATCCAGGAGCGGACAGTGCAGTGGTGCGGCACTAAGGAGCCTTTATCAGTAGGCTCAGGTAAAGTGTTGTCTGAAGACATAAGTGAAATTAATTTTGTTGGAAACATATCTCTAAATGCTACTCTTTTCTCACAAAAGGCTACTTAACATAGCTGGTGACTCTCTCTTATGGAACAGGATTATTCCTCATTAGTCCTTTTTTAATTTGGGGGCGGGGGGACTGGGTATTCATCCCAGGAGCATTCTACCTCCAAGTTAAAGTCTAGACCTTATTATTTTTATTTTTAAATTTTGAAACAGGGTCTTGCTAAATTGAAGATCTCACTAAATTGCTGAGGCTAGACCATGATCCTATTGTCTCAAGCTTCTCAAGTACTAGGATTACAGACATGTGCCACCATGTCAGGGCCCTTATTGTCCTTTTCCAGAAATGTTTGGAAGTACATGTACCCAAAGCTGATGCCTGCTATGTTCACAATCCCCTGACTTTTAGGGAAAAAAATTGCCCTGAAGCCCTCCTTAGGTGTCATGATCCTACAAGTCATCGCAGTAATGTTATAATGACAAAGGCTAATCCGCATCACAGCCAGAGGGTTAATACTAAAAGCAGTGAGCCCATTAATACAGTATGCACTTTCATATTTCAAGCAGAAGGCTAGGTACTGTGTGTCCATCAATGAGCCTCAAGACACCATCTTCCCTGCCCCCAAGGACCTTGTCAACTGGTGGGAAATATAGACATTAAATAACACTGGAAATTATAAGATGCAAAATGTTATAAAAGCAAAACACAGGACAATGTGGTACCTCACACTCATTTTTCTCTCAAAAACATTGATTAAGAAATGACTAGCCCAGAAATAAACTTTACAATGAATAGTCAGTTGACTTCAACATGGGCATCAAAACAATTGAGTAGAGGAAGATAGTCTTTTCAACAATGGTTCTGTGGGCAAAAAGAATAAAGCTGGTATACTACCTCTCATCAGATCCCAAAATGTGGTTAAATTTGATCATAGATCTAAATGTAAGAGCTAAAAAAGATAAAACTATTAACAGAAAATATAGGTGTAGTTCTTTTGGATTTTATTTAGCCATGGTGCCTTACATATAATACCAAAACCACAAGAGACAAAAGTGATTTGCCCAGAGATGTTAAATTGGACTTCATCAAAATTAAATCGAACTTTAATAGAATTAAAAGCTTTTGTGCATCAAAGGATACCATAAAGAAAGTGAAAAGAAAATTTACAGAATTGGAGAAACTATTTACAAATTGTATATTTGATATAGGCTTAGTATTTAGAACTTAAAAAGAACAATTATAACTCAACAACAGGAAGTCAAATAACTTTAAAAATGGGCAAAGGATCTGAATAAACTCATACCCAGGAAAAATACTTAAGTGCCATAAGCACATGAAAAGATTCACAAATCATTAGCATCAGGAAAATACAAATTGAAACCACTATAAAATACAACTTCCTACTCCCTAGGAGGGCTATAATGAAAAATACAGGCAAGCCAGGCGAGGTGGCACATGCATGTAATCCCAGTACTTGGGAGGCTGAGACAGGATGATCATAGGTTCGTGGCCAGCCTCAACTACTTAGTGAAGGCTTCCGCAACTTAGTGAGACCCTGTTTCAAAATAAAGGAATAAAAAAAAAAAATGTATCCTGTGAGCCAGGAGATGGCTTGGACCTGCCCTCATGGCCTATAAGGATACCAAAATGATACTAATGCCACATTTTATCTGGAGGAAAGACACCAACTACTCTATGGCAATAAAGCTAGGCAAGTCATTACCAGTGACTTGGCAGTGCAGTCTTCCAGATCAATAAGGGCACAGGTAAATTCTTAGGCCACCACCTTATTCTTCTTCCTTTTTTTTTTTAATCTTGATACTGGGGATTGAATTTAGGGGAATCCTACCTCCAAGCAACACCCACAGCTCTTTCGGCTTTTTTTTTTTTTTTTTTGAATTAGGGTCTCAATAAGTTGCTGGGGGTCTTGTTAAGTTGCTGAAACTGGCCTCCAACCTGCGATCCTCCTGTCTCAGCCTCCCAAGTACTGGGATTATAGTTGTGCACCACCATGTCCAGCTACTGGCGTTATTCTTTAAGAACAAAGGGAAGGACATTTTCACTGGAGTAGAATTGGCTGTGTTTAACTCTCCAATTCCAATTGATTGTTTCCCTTTTCAACTCTTCCCAACAAACATATGTTACTTCTTTTTCTCAAAAACTTACCTAAATTACAGCAAACACTATAGCATCATAAAGCTTAAAGGCTGGGAATGAAGAATGAATGGGTACCTCCCACTGTCACCCACCCAATGGCAGATAAATACTTGGAAATTTTATTAATGACAGAACCTTATTGTCAAACTAAAACCTCACCCTAAAAGTTTTAATATAAATTTTAATATAATATAATCTACTTAAAATAAAATTGTCTTTAAGAATCTTTTCCAATCCATCTCATTCTATCCTACCATTTCACGATAGAAATAAAAGCCTGCACTATTTTTGTGACAATAAGATATATTTCTTTCCCCTTGACTTGTACCCAATTCTCAGCAACCTGATGGCTTGATTCAGTAGCAGTTACCTATATCTGAAGACAGATTTTGGCCCCAAGGAGCTGCATGCTATAAAGTTCAAATAAATTCACTTACAGATCTCATAAAAAGAACTGAAAATACTTTATTTTTCATCATAGATAAAGGAAAAGAAAGTATGTGTAAAGATTGATTGTGATTTGTGAAGTGTTCAGTTGGCAAAAATTGGATGATTGTGGCAAAGATTTTGACAAAGCACCTATAAAATACTCCAGTGTAATAAAGCCAGGTTCTCCTCCCCTCCTCTAGGCTATTTTTGATCGGAACCGGAAAGATGAGCTGCCTCGGTTGCAACTGGAGTGGATTGATAGCATCTGCATGCCTTTGTATCAGGTAATCTTGATTTGGGAGGGCCAGTGGGTCTAGGCTGAGCCAGAAAAGGAAGAGTATGCGTAAGGCACTTTCAGAAGCATTTGTTTTTGGAAATCCTTCCAGGATATCTACAGATCTGCAAAATCAGCTGCACTTTGTTTTTTCTTGACTTCTCTACAGCTTTCTAAGATATAATCTCCATGGGCTTCGTCATCTTCATCTGTAAACCAGGGATAATAATATTTTATCTCAGTATTTCCCACTTATGTGCCCCCATGGAACTGTGTATAATCTAGTAGTCATCTCTTCAAAAAACAGCTCCCAGGTCCAATAGCTAAGGAAATTCCTGTGCATGTTAAAGTATTAAAAGCTTGGAGAAGTCCTGAAGGAAAGAAATACACTTAAACCTTAACTTGGAATTTCTCAGATACATTTGAACATAGAAATCTTTTTTTTTTTCAATTTGTCTTTTATTTTTATTAGTATCATGTGAGACAAAAGAGTTCCATGAAACATGGTTTTCCACTCTGAGCCTGTGGTCTGGACCAGAAGTGCACTGTGAAGCACCTTCCAGCCTTAGAATCAGCCAGTGAATTGTGAGCGTGATGCACTCCTGACTCTGCCCTGCGTGGTGTACCGACAGGAGACCAGAGTCAGCACTGGAGGGCTGGAGCTCCACTTTCTGAGCATGGATTAGGGCTGGCTTCAGTTAACACTAACAGTTTAGTGTACACTGACTTTTTATTCTACTTCTAAGCATTTACTTTCCTCTCTAAAAACCTGGTGAGTTCTTTACCCCCGAGCTAGCGCAATCAGACGGAGCTGCTTCCCTAACTTCAAAGTGAGAAACAAGCTGGGAAAGCAAAACCTCTTTAGTTTCTCACTCTGTGTAACCCCATTAAGAACGCAGTATTGTTTTTTAAGGACCTCACAACCATTCAGTTTCAGACTTATCTACCACTTCATTTTCAGTACTTTTAGGAATTGCTGAGCCCTGTCACAGTACCCTGGAAGCAAACAAACAAATTAGAATATCGTCTTGAAGATGGAAATGTAATTTTTTTAAATAACAAAAGTAAATTCATTTTTGTTTTATATGATCCATTGATGCCTGCTAGCATAAAGTCAGCCAAATACAATTTTAAAATCACCTAAAATTGTTTTAGTTATAAATGGTCATAATGTTCTTTCATTTAATAATGAAAGTTGAGTAAAATAAGTCAAGAATGATGTATACTTTATTATAAGGGGATTCTCAGCCATCTTTTCTTCCTATCTTTCCCTCCAACACTTGATCTCTGAATCAGTTGGGCCTCATCTGTAAAGCCCACAGCTGTTGGGCCAGGTATTTCCTGCTTTGCCAAACTGACCTCGACTATCCACATTGAATTATTTTCTAGTGTTATTCAGTTTCCTGTGCATACTTAGGCAATAAATGGATTAATAGATTATTCTTGCAATTAATAAATTTTGTTTCCTGGGAGAAAAACTTAGGAGGATGAAGCCATGTATTTGTAGGACTGTTTAATTTGGGGTACTAGTTTGTAAAACTATTATGAAGTGAACCCAAAATATATGCACTCTTCCTATGTGATCAGTTATAGTAATGCCAGAAAGGGACCTCTTTATTCTCATCTTAATTTAATTCTTTCATTACTGATTCGTAATTGTTTGAGTTTATCCTTTACTTCCTATTAAATATTTTGAAATATTCAGGTTAAAAGGAAGTTATTTGAGTTTAAACTGAAATTGAGTCAGGTGCAATGGCATACACCTATAGGCCCAGTACTTTGGAGGCTAAGACAGGATTGCAGGTTCAAAGCCTCAGCAACTTAGCAAAATCCTGTCTCAAAAATAAATAGAGACAGTACGCCTGTTATTCAAGTACTTAGGAGTCTGAGACAGGAGGATCTCAGGTTCAAGACCAGCCTCAGGGACTTAGCAAGACTCTTAGCAACTTAGTGAGACTATGTTTTCAAATAAGAAATAAAATTGGGCTGAGGGTATAGTCCAGAGCTAGAATGTCCCTGGGTTCAACATCCAGTACAAAAATAGGGGGACTGGGGGGTGGAGCTCTATCCCCTGGGTTCAACCCTCAGTATATAAATTAATTAATCAATCAATTAATTAATAGATAGAAATAGCAGTTTCTAGGATTTAGAGAGCAATATTGTTGCTTCACATGGTATAGCATCCTGTTTTCCACACCTAATTCACTTCTCATTTGTGAGAAGTAAATATACCTGTTATTTTCATCTGCAGAAAATTCACGTAAAGAAAGGTTAAGTAACATTCCTACCAAATTACACTTATGTCCTGCTAGTCCATGCCTTTTGTTTTGGTGTAGTAGCCTTTCACCTGCCACCTCTCATGGCAATTTCTCTCTGGATCTTCTCTATCTCTTGGAAGAGGTCTGCCACTCTCAAGGAGAAGCTCCTATTCATACTTGCTATTATCTTCTCATTTAACAGAGAATGGAAATCTTCCTTGTTTTGGATTTCTTCTCACCAATACTTGGTTTTAAATTTCACAATGTCATTTGTAAATGCTTAACAAACTTTGAAGCCAACTCATCCAGGCCCTCAAACTGAAACTATAGCAAAAGTTTAAGTAATCTCTCTGAGGGTCATTACTGTTCCATCTCAGACAGTGGGTATTCCTCCCCACTATTTAGCCAGCTAATCTCACATTACCTGTTGGTGCTCTGGAACTAAATGGAATCAGTCATTGGGAGGAATCACCATTAGAGGAAGACACAAAATCTCCAGGAGATGACTTACAAGGAAAGTCACTGAGGTGATGCCCACCACCACAGCCAAACAACTGAGGCAACCTGGATTGTGCTTGAAGGCCACTTTGGGGTTTTGACCATAAAAGTGCAATAATAAGGAGTCTGATCTGATCGAAAGCAAACAGGAAAGCATGCAGCAAGGGAATACTGACTGAAATGACAGGGTTTGAAACAGAGCCTAGGAATCCAGTTTGGCCTTGCTACATTGATCAGGACTTATGACAAAAGGACACAGAATAGTACATGTGAGATTAAAAAAAAAAAAAAAAAAGTCCCTTTTAATGGCCAAAGCTTCAACCCCCAAGGTGGCAGTTGTGGGTAAGACCCCTCACATAAAGCCTAAACAAATCTTCTTAGAGAGAGCTGAGGTCCTCCTGCAGGTGGAGCCATGTGGGCAGGTGCAGTCTAGAGAGGTTGTGGGCTGCTCCATACAGGAGCAGGACAGAACAGAAGGTTGAAGAGGGTGAGTGGACATGGACTGGGCAGGAGATACAAATATGACTTTAGTACAGGTTTTTAACTTCACTGACTTTTATTGGGTAATTCGATTTTACTTCACAGTTTTAAATGGATTGTGCTCGTCAAGTATCCTAATAGGTCAAATGCCCTCTGCCTATGTTCCTGGTTGCTGAGTTTGTCTCTCTTCCAAGCAAAAGGTAAAGATCATCGGGACTCTCAGGTGTCTGAAGGTCCATTATCTGTATGCCTGGGTGAGGATGCACACTAGAACATATGGATGCCTATTGCATTTAAAATCAATACTCTTACCTGTTTGATAACATCAATTTCCAATTTGCTTGTTTGTTTCCAAAACTTTGAATCTGTAACTGTGTTGTGGAAAAACTGGGAACTTCCTTTCCTAAAAATTTATTTGTTAGGAACTTACCAAAGAAATTAAGTGACTGAAAGTGACTAACAGAAAATATACAAAGCCAACTGGGTGTGGTGGTGCACACCTGTGATCCTAGTACTTGGGAGGCTGAGATGGGAGGTTCAAGGACAGCCTCAGCAACTCAGTGAGACCCTGTTTCAAAATAAAAAATAAAAAGGGCTGGAGGTGTATCTTAGAGGTAGAAGGCCCCTGGATTCAGCCTCCAGTACCAAGGAAAAAGAAAATATACGAAACTGAAGACAAGAAATGCCAACTGGTTCTGTCTCAGGTGGAGAAAGAGAACAAGTCTTTGTGGCTTTGCCTTAGTTTTCACAGCATGTCAGGTGGGGCAGGTGTGTACAGAGAACTGTCCCAACTCCAGGAATAATCACATAACAAGGAAATGTGAGGTGTTGTTTATATACACTTAGTTTTCCAGAACTTGCTCATCTTTTTAATCTTGTAATTCCATTTTTTTCCTGAAAGACAGAGACAGAGACAGAGACAGAGAGAGAGAGACAGAGAGAGAGAGACAGAGAGAGAGAGAGAGAGAGAGAGAGAGAGAGAGAGAGAGA